>KZ807003.1:659595-688816 GCA_000696205.2 Oncopeltus fasciatus
TTTTTTTTTTTTTTTTTTTTTTTTTTTTTTTTTTTTTTTTTTTTTTTTTTTTTTTTCTGAGACGAGCAATTTAATCATAAAATTTATTTGACTTAATTTTTTAGTATAATTATTTTATCTCGTTCTGTTTAGACATTCAATTTGAAATATTCTGTACAACTACTTAGCTCTGGCTTATTATTTTCTCTTTCTGGATTAATTTTCTGCTAGGATGAGAGGGTTTTATAATTCCTAAACCCAAATTAAAAAGAATATACATCGAGTGCAGTAAAACTACTAACTATTGGGTGTCCAACTATTCACGTTAGAAATCTGTATATATATAAGAGTTGGGCCAATCACCCTGGTTCTAAAAAAACTACCTGATTGGGAATGTGCATGTGAGACTGTAAGGCAGGTAAAATTCTCTTAATTCTGGCCAAGACCATCTAAGTGCTACATGAAGTGGCTAAAAACTCCCGGGTTTAAAAAGCCAACAGTAAAAGGTCACTCAAGCACATATATACACACCTTCACATCTAGTTTTAGTGTTTAGAATTTTAAATAAATGGAGCCAAAATCAGAATTTGCAAAGCTGAGATTGAACTCATTGTACTCGTATCTTCTGTGGCGAGCGGGTGGGGGGAAACAGCTGTAGAATTAGACTAACAAGGATTACTGTAACTTTTTCGGAGGGATAGATGTAGTGGACTCTGACATCCACAGTACTCGGCATACAGGACGACCAAGACTGTAGACACATGGTGCCTGAATGGCAATGGTTCATTCAGCAGGCAAATGCAACAAGGGTTGTAGCGCCACTAGGGACTTAAAATAAAACGTTATGTTTGAGGAATCACCGTCTTATAAATATTATGTTCATTTAATCTTAATAATGCCTTATTTTATGTTTTTAATCTTTATCGCCACATTTATCTTATGAACACAAATCTTATAAATTAACTGTTACTTGTATAAAAAATATAAAACGTGTTACTGACATCCTCCTGTCCAATGGTTTCCCTACTCACACCATTAAAAAACTTTTTAAAGAATTTTTTATTTCCTCTTCTCCAACTATCCCCCTCCCCCAAAATAACGACCTTGTTTTCCGTTCTCTTCCTTATATTCCAAAACTGTCTGAAAATATTAAGAAATCCCTCAGAAAAACTTTTCCTAACCTCAAGCTTTCTTTTTCCACCAATAACAAGTTAAAATCTATTTACAACATCCTCAAAGACCCCACCCCCCTTCCTAACAGAACTAATGTCGTCTATAAAATTCCCTGTTCCACACCGCATTGCCAAGGTTCTTACATTGGACAAACAAAAAACCCGATTTCCCGCAGAATTAATAACCATAAAAATGACATCAAGAATAAACTAATAAAAACTGCCCTCACCAAACATGTTTTTCATGAAGCACACACATTTGACTTCGACAGCTTAACCATTCTTTCCACTGAACCCTAACAACACAAACGTCTTTTGTCTGAAACCGTTCACATCAACTTACAACACTATCCAGTTAACGACAGAACAGACATAGAACAAATTTCCTCAACTTATTCTAACATTTTTAACATTTTAAAAACCAACAACCCTCCGTCTCAATAAACCTGTCAAAACATTTTTTCTCAGTTCCAAAGTCACTTATTCCCAATAATACCCTTCCCTTTTTTTCCTTTGTCCTTTTATTGCCCTCTCTTGTAACAGGCCGCTTTCCATTTACACCTTCCGCCTGCCTTGTACCTGCTACCCCAACTCCCCTTTCTACTTCATAACTCAAAACAAATTCATAATGTTTAGTCATGGAAATGTGAACTTAGGGACAGGACGTCCTCTCTCATCTTCATGATAGGTAGGTGTGGCAAATTACTGCTTTAATGATATTTCAATTTTTTTCTTGTCAATAAGTTGTTTGTTTGCATGTTTTTTTTTTAAATTGGTTCTTTTTCAATATTGTTTTCATAAACTTTTAATTGTCTTACACAGCTTTCTACTTTCATACTCTTGATATCACATTATATTATAATTCTCTATTATACTAATTTCAAATATTACTGTATTCTCATGACATTTCTACAGCCCTGAAGATGGCTTACAATGTAAGCCGAAACGTTGGCAGATAATCCTTCATTAAAAAAATACATTTTTTTAATTTGTGTTTTTTTGGATCTACCTCGACCGAACCCCAACTAAAATCATCTTAGAATAATATCTACGGTCAACAAACTCTCTTTTTGTACATTTTTTAAATGTTCCTTTAATTGTTTAGTTATACTTTCAAAGTTTTATGTTACATAGTATAGTTTTCTTTCTTCAATTTTGTAATATTCTAGTCTGCTTTATTGTAAATTGTCACCAACTCCATTTGTGAGTGGGCAGTCTCCACAAGCAAGTATACGACAACAATATATAAGGCCAGCGATTGTTAAACAATGTAAAATTACATACAAGAATGTATGATTGGTCAGTATAACAGCTCTTAAACCTTCTCGCATAACTGAAATACCTTATATGTAAAGAGATGATACATGATACACGCTAAATGTAGTATAACTACTAATTACCTCATTCTCTTTAAAATACAAACATGATATTACATTGCATTATCACTACTGATTGTGAATTACTCTAAAATATCACAGAATTTCACAATAGCTCCAATGTTCCTAGCATTTCATGTCGAATGATGTCATCGATAAGCGTTATTTTAAGGAGAATTCAAGCAATTCCCAAGTATTTATGAATATTAGGGAATTGCTGAAACCCTCTGAAGCTGCAGATAAGAAGAATATCCGGTGGTGTGCGGGTTATTACTTGAAGCTGAAGTGTAATTTTCAAGAGATAAATAGTCTCATTTCTTCTCTACTAATCAATTAAGTAAAGCTTTCTCTTCCCGTGCGAATCTCCTTAAAAAGAAAAAAAGGAGCAACATTTTTTTTTTTTTTTTTTTTTTTTTTTTTTTTTCTGAGACGAGCAATTTAATCATAAAATTTATTTGACTTAATTTTTTAGTATAATTATTTTATCTCGTTCTGTTTAGACATTCAATTTGAAATATTCTGTACAACTACTTAGCTCTGGCTTATTATTTTCTCTTTCTGGATTAATTTTCTGCTAGGATGAGAGGGTTTTATAATTCCTAAACCCAAATTAAAAAGAATATACATCGAGTGCAGTAAAACTACTAACTATTGGGTGTCCAACTATTCACGTTAGAAATCTGACTGGAATTTTAAAACTTTCTTTAATTATTACTTATAAGAAGCTAAAAATATGGTCTATATACTATGTATATATGAACTCAAACACGCGCGCGCTCACACACAAGCACACACACACACGCACGCACGAACACAAACACAAACCAACACATATACAAACACAGACACAAATTAAGAACCAGCCTTAAAGATCTTATACAAACACGCTCACACACAAGTAGTGATATAAGTGTTACTCCTGGACCACCCCACTTACCTTATCAAAAAGTCAACAAAAATCAATAATTTATGCATATTTTTCATAAATCAACATAGTGATCTAAAAACAGACAAAATTGTGCAAAATTATGAAATTTTAAAAATCACGCCAATTTTTCATACTGAATTTCAGATGTACATAGACGCACACGTCTTAAAAAAACGTGTTCTTAAAAAAGAAACGTTATTCGTTTCACCTTTATTCCATTATTTATCATCATGCGGTTGTCATTTATCGTAAAAAATTCAGGACAAGATAAAAATAATCTTAATATATCTTTTAGTTAAGTCTTATAAATGGATGATGGTAAAAATATAGATATAAGATTTATAGATTATTTTAGATTTTTAGCAAATAGTTTATATACATAATCATCAAATCTAGAAACAGATCAATTAAGAGAAACTTTAAAATATTTTCCTCAGAGAGGTTTAGATGTTTTATATAGAAAACAAGGGACAAAATTAATCAGAAAAGGTATCTAACCTTATGAATATATGGATTCATTTGAAAGATTTTCAGAAACAAAATTACCTTCAATAGATAAATTTTATTCCTCGTTACCAAAAGAAAGTGTTAGTTTTGATGAGTACAATAATGCTATAAAATTTGAAATTATTTTAAAATTAAAACATTAGAAGAATGGCGTGATATATATTTTTAAAATTAGACGTTTTATTATTATTGGGCATGCTCAAAAATTTTAGAAATTTATGTTTAAATAAAAGTTATGGATTGGGTCCTGTTTGGTTTTATACCACACCCTATTGAGCTTAGGATTGTATGTTAAAATATAAAAAACTCGAGTTAATCAATTAATTAATAATTATTATCAGATTAAGAAATGTATATGTTTTTTTGAAAATAGTATGAGAGGAGGAATCTCACAGTGTAGTAACATATATGAAAACACACAATTAATGTATATTGATGCAAAGAATTTATAAAAATAGGAATTGTTACAAAAATTACCTCAAAATGATTTTAAATGGTTGAAAGAAGAAGAAATTAATCTTGAAAATATATTAAATTCAGATGATGAAATAGGTTGTTTTGGAAGTTGATTTATCATTTCCTAAAGATTTGGAAATACATAAAAAATTTCATGATTTACCATTAGCACCGGAAAGTAAAATTCCTTTAAATCAAAAATTAAAAAAACTATTACGCCATTTTTATGATAAAGATAATAATATAGTTCATTATAAAATATTAAAACTTAATAAATAATTGGGAATAAAAATAGATAAAATTCATAGAGAAATAAAATTTAGTCAGTCAGATTTTATGTCATATTATATTAAATTTAATGCAGAACAGAGACAAAAAGTAAAAAATGATTTGAAGAAGATTTCTGAAAATTAATGTCAAATGCAGCTTTTGGCAAATTTGTGAAATCGGTTAGAAAACAACAGAAAATTAAATTGTATTCAGATAGCATAGTTTAATTTATGAATTTAAAATTCTAAATTCTATCAGTTTATGAAACAAAATTCGAATTATTTTGATACATCTGATTATCCAAAGAATCATCCTTTATATTCTGATACAAATAAAAAAAGTTAAAGTAAAATTTAAAGATGAAAAAATGGAAAAGAAATGTTAGAATTCATTGGATTGAGAAGCAAAATGTTTAAAGAAATAAAGAAAAGGAAGAAAAAAATTAAAAGGAATTAAAAAAGCAATATTGAATAAAGAAATTAGATTTAAAGATTAAAAAAATGGTTTAATAAATCACGTAGATTATTCAAATAAACAGAAAACAATCAGGAGTCATAAAAATAAAATATTTACAGAAGAATTGAATAAGAAATCGTGAAGTTGGAATGATGATAAACGATACTTAATGGAAAATTCGACAGATACATATGAGCATGGGCATATATTAATAGAAAATTTATAACCTGGGAGGGTAGCTTAATTTATTAGTAGATAAAATATTTAGTTTTATTTAGGTGAGCCAGGAATTTTTTGGGTGAGCCAGGAATTTTTAAGGTTTAGAAATATGATACTTTTCTGGTATTTTTAGATATATTTTGAGGATTTTTTTGATATTTTTTGTAAAGTATTTGTAGTGGCATATTTCAAAAATAGGATTGGCACGATTGTAAATTTTTAANAACTTTTATTTATTTATTATATTTTTTAAAATAAAATCATTTTGTAATTTGATTACAATAAAAAGAAAAAATACATTCAATGATAATCACATAAGGAGAGAAGGTGACCAATGACACCACTCTCTAATTATTTACAGACTATTTCCACAGGAGGTCAAGGGGCTATTTTCGTTTTAGTGAGCGGGGAGGGTTGTAGGGGTTGGAGTTGGAAGGCAAGGTTTGTGCTAGTGGATTAGGATGGTATGGCAGTTTACTGTGGAAAAGGGTGAAGGGGGAAGAAATGAGGTCTTGAACAAAATTGATATTAAGATCATGGTGAAGGTATGAATTGAATACGAAATAGGGAGCATTTGCAATTATTCTCAGGGTTTTGGATTGAAAGGACTGGATTCGTTGATTGTTGGAAGACTTGGCAGCACCCAAGATTTCAAATCTGCAAGTCAAGATTGGTCGTAATAAGACTGTAATAAGTGTGCCAGACTCAATCAAGTGCTTGGAAAACATCCAAAAAAGCTCTTGGACAGTACTCTTTGTGCTCAAGAGAAGAGGAAATGTAGTCTACGATGCGGAACACCTGCTAGGTAGTAGAATGCTTACTTCTGAAGCCGAATTGATGATTTGGGAGAATATTGAAGGGTTCAATAGAAGGCATCATTCGTTTTAACAGTATTTTTTTCGAAAACCTTTGAAGGAGACTTGTAGGACGATAGGATAAGGGGTTATGTGGAGATTTTACAGGTTTGGGAAATAGTATTATATCAGAATATTTCCAAAGGGGGGGGAAGTGGGTAGTTCTGAATATGCAATTATAAATGTAGGTCAAGAATACAATTACATTCTTGGGGGGATTACGGAGAATTTGGCCAATCATTAAATCATATCCGAGTGATTTACGTTTAGGCAGATGAGAGATTATATACTTGACCTCTGAAGGTGTTACTGCCTTGAGTGGCAAGGAAAAGAAATGAAGTTTAGATTATGAATTAATATACATTTCATTTGTAATAAATGAAAGCATTGAACAAGATGCTTGGTTTTTAATCCTATTTTAGTTAAAACACTTTAGTTATTAAACACAAATCAGTGAACCATCCTTGGTTGTTGGTCGCATGCTTCACTTATTAATAGAAAAAATGTTAATTTTAAGTATTTTTAGGTATATTAAATTATTATTTATTGAATATTTTTAGTGAGCTAGATTTGTTTTTTATTACGATATGTTAATTATTTGGAATATTTGCCCTAAAAACTAGTGATGTATGTAATATTATATAAAAAACTGTAAATAAATGAGGCACGGTTTTTCGCTTGGTTTTTATTTTTTCAAAACTTTTGTTGAGTTTTTGATAGTTTTAAGTAAAAAATGTGAATTTTTATACTAAATTTAAGAAATTCAGTTTGATAAATTGGCGTGATTTTTAAAATTTCAAAATTTTGGACAATTTTGCTTGTTTTTAAACCATTTTGTCAGTTTCAGATAACTTTTTAGTTGATTCATGAAAAAAATATGAATAAGTTATTAATTTTGTTGGGTTTTTGATGAGGTAAGTGGCGTGGTACAGGAGTAACATCTATTTCACTATACACAAACACACAGCGCACGCACGAACACAAACACACACAGACACAGACTAAGAACCAGCCTTAGAGATTTCACTTTATAGTAAGAATGTTTTTGTTTTTTTTTTAAATTTTATTGTACTTTGATCTTGCGGAGAAAACCAATTTTTTTACGTCACACTATTATGAGATCTGCCATTGTGTCGTTTGGTCTGGTTGATTTTCCCTTGTTTGTTACGTTACGAAATGTTTTTCTGTTTTTCATAAATTTCGGGCTTATGACGCACTCAGATAGATTTCACACGCAAACACACACACACACACACACACCTATATATAAATGTGTAATAATAATTGCCTTTGTTTGCCTCATGGTGCTCATAAACACTTAAACAAATTTGAGACAAACTGGAGTCATCAGAGATAGCTCTAACAGTTTTCTTCTTATGTATTTCTTCTGTCACTTCATTTATTTTCTTTTTTTTTTACACAATTTGACTATACTATTTAATAACAATTTGAATTCTTGACTGTACTATAATAAAAACTGAAACAAATACTTGAAATAACATTTTTCAAATGTTTCAAATTTTTTAAAAAAACCCTTTAAAGCCTCTGGCTCAAATGATTTCAGTTACAAAAAATCTCATCAAACGTATTTCAAAAGAGAAGCCTAAATACCGAAATTGGTTTCNAATGCCAATCCTCTTATTTAAAATGTAGAAATGTAGAATACAAATTTGACATTTAGGCCTTCTATTTTTTTAATATTTATTTTTTGTGTTAGCTTCTCTTTTAACCATTTAGGGTCAGGGAGGGAGGGGCTATTTACAGGTATCCATTACTCAATTATGAACCTCCATGGCTCAAGACAAACTATTATTTATCCATTAAAATATGCCCAGGGCGGGATTTGAACCCACATCGCCTGGATTACAAGACCCGTATGGATCACATATGCAACCCTGGCGCCACAAAATTAGTCATTTCATGGATAAAATCTAAAGGTCAAATATGAAGGAGGCTTAGGGAAAGAATGAAATTTAAAATTGGAATATGTATATAATGTCAAATATCTAAAAAAAAAAGAGGTAAAATTTAGTTTTATAAAATTTATGTTCTATGACATTAAAATAAAAAATGCAAATAAAGATAATAAAGAATGTGATTTTGACTATTGGGAAGCCTAATTCTTCTTCTTTTTTTAAAAATATTAATATAATTCAATATTTATGTTTTTTCTGCAAATTATTGAGCGAATATGAATTTGATCAAAATCAGATGAGTTGGAGGAGAACTTTATAGGAAGATCAGAATGTATTATACCGATACACTATATATGTAAATACATTTATCCTTCTACCTTTCGTTTCATACCAAGTCTCTTCAGCGTTGGCGACTAACAGGACGAAACTCCATCTTCAGCCAGTCTGAACAGTTCTTCTACTTTCTTTGTTCAGGTCTATTCACCAATATTTTTTGGACCGTAAACAGCTGGAGGACAATGCCCTCCTCCCAATTTGTGGCCCAAATTTTTACATAAATTGTATAAAAAACATTTATCAAGGAAGATATTTACGAATATAACAACGATGGCTGAGAACTTCCCCCACTCTTCCTTCCCGGCCAGTCTAGAGAGAGCTCTAGTGGTCTTTCCGCTTACGCTTGTACACGTAAGGTATAACATGTCAGTTAAGTTCATCTTTAGCTAAATTTAAGTATCTGCTCAGATTACGCAACTCCTGCGTGGCCGACTTTAATAAATATCTGTACGCTCTTTATTGAATCAAAACATTTAGTTGGAAAAATAACTAATAACTCATAGTATTCGAAGCGGAAACCAATCAGTACTAAGGAATTTATAAATCTTTATTCATTCATAAATATTCCAGTTCTACCTCATGTTTCAAGGTGTGATACTTCCGGCAGATTTTCCGTAGAATATAAAACTATTCTCGTTGTATAACATTGCTTTAATATAACTTTATAAATATTATTTTTATTTGTGGTCTTTAATCCCACGTAAATTTAGATAATTTTTAGTGCAAGGGAACAGAATAAAAAATCTAACTGTCCCAGCCAGGACTCGAACCTGGATCCCCTGCTATCCGGGCCGGTGCATTTGCCACTTATGCTACCGAGACAAGTCTGATAAGTTATTAAATTCCCCGCACTAGTGTCGAGAGTCCAACCTCCGAGGCCGACGAATATATCGCTTATGCTCGGAGGAGCTGACATTGTCAAGCTGTTTAAATGACTCTTCTTAATTTATTTTTAATTTTAATTTTATAAGCTTTTTATAAGCTTTAATATAACATCTAATTATGAAGTACGAAAATACTTTAGCAGGAACTCTTCTATTTTTATAAATTATTTATTTCCATTTCAAGCGGAGGAAACTTTGTGAAAAGAATTGATGACCGATATTTTTTAAATACCCACTAGTCTTATAACATGATTTTATTAAATTTGAAATATTTCATAGGGGCGGTGACATATATTTATTTTTCTCGGGGGGTGAGATTGGGTTTGCCCGCGAGGGCTGTAGCTGGCTGAGTGTAGGTGTGTGATAAGAGGTCCTCGTTATCAGTGAAATGGGAAACAGATAAATGAGGGTCGACGGGACAGATGGGACAGACGGCCAGGGAATGTCCATACCTCCATCACCTGGACAATCTCCTCCCGCTTCCCATTTCAACAGAGTATGTTTTATCTCGACTGGGGATACATTTTCATGTACGATAGAGATTACATAGCTCCCAAAATACTGCATGGCTTCCAAAACGATTTTAACGTCATCGGAGTCTGAAAAATTTGTAGATATTTTCATTCCAAGCTTATCGGTTAGGGGTAACTCACAGTTACTTTGGAATACTTCTAACTGTGATCTGCCAAAATCACTTCAGAAGAACTATAGATTTATAAGAAATTCTTCAGAGGGATTTCACTCCCATCCTTCAGCTGCTATTCATCAGCTTCAAGCCACCATTCCCCCCACACATTTCTTTATCAGTAGATTTCATTAGCTGTTCATGTTGATATCATGACTTATGCTAAATTTCAGCGGATCTTCCCCGATCCTATGTTGGAGCAGAACCATTCAAAATTATATATATAGTGTATGTGTGAGCGGTTGCATTTGTAAGAGGCCTAGCGCTCGCAATTTTTAAAATAACAGAATCAAATTCGGTATTTAAACTTCTCTTTTGAAATCCGTTTGATGAGTTTCTTAGTAACTAAAATCATTTGACACGAAGAGGTTTTAATGGGCGTCAAAAAATGTTATTTCTAATATCAGTTTTGGTTTCTATTATAGTATAATCAATAATTCAAATTGTTATTTAATAGTTTATTAAAATTTTGTTTAACAAAAAGAAAATAAATAAAGAAATACATAAGAAGAAAACTGTTAGAGCTAACTCTGATGACTCCAGTTTGTCTCAAAATTTGTGTTTATGAGCACTATGAGGCAAATAAATGCTATTATTATTACTTCAGTATTAAAAGATGTGTGTGTTTTAAATCTGTCTGAACGCGCCATTACGCCCGAAATTTATGAAAAACAGAAACACATTTCGTAACATAACAAACAAGGGAAAATCAACCAGACCAAACGATACAAACAGCAGATCTCATAATAGTTTGACACAAGAAAATTGGTACCTCCGAAAAAACCATTTAGAGTAATGGGCGAGAGGGAATCTACAACTATGCTATTCTAAACACCCATGGTAATGAGGATCTTTTCTTTATCGATAAATTCCCAGTGTGGGACACGAATCGTCTGACTTTACCGAAAGGGTCCCGTTGGCTAAGCTGGCGTTTCCAGACTACCATTTTAGCTTCTTCTAAGAAGAGCTGAGGACCTTTTTTTAAAATTCGCTTCATGGCCGAATTTACTTAGGTAAGTTGAAAGCATTTTCTTTCTGGAAGTGACTTATTTTCTAGGTGTCAAATGGGGAGGTATCAGCATAATGTTTTTTATTTGAAATTTTGCTACTCTAATTTTATTTAAATGTTAAATTTAAGGAAAACTAGTTGCTTAAATAATAATTACCGATTTTTAATACTATTTTTATTGGTACGTATGTAGTTGTGTGAATTGCTGAAGATCAAATCTTTTAAATATTATAATTGTTTTTGTATTGTATTTTTTTAATAATTCGAAAATGAGATTATTTTTCCCCCCAAACATGAAGAATGGCCATAAACCTTGCACGTTGATTAAATATTCAAAGATATTTCTTCCGTCGCCTAAGGTTGTTGAGGCAAATAAAAATTCTAAAAGGATCGAGGAATACAGTTTATGCATTATGGATATGCACACGAGACGAATAAAATCTCTCTCTTTTAAAAATTTATTACAGTCAAACGTGAATTCCGTCTTAAAACTCTACATGCCTTCTTAACGAAATGTAAAAAAGAAAAAAAAAAGAGAGAAAACAGATGAATAGTGATGGCCGGTTTAGCCGAAAGGATAGATTTGGGTCTCATAAGCTTGGTAACGTGCGGTGGGCTCAGACAGGTTTTTCGCGTGAAATATTAGCCTTCCCAGTACCATGGTATTAAAAAATAGAGTGACTTTATGTAGAAAGACTCTCTATCCATGATACAAGCTGGTTGAAATGCAATTAAAAAAAAAAAGCTTTAAAATGGTATTATTAAAATATATTTGAATATTTTCTTAAAACTAATCAGGTTATTATCATAACGAGATGATTTTTCACGGATCCTTCAAAGGAAAAAAGAAAAATTTGATGTGTCATAATTTTTAAACCAATGGATAGTTTAGGCTACGGATAAATAAAATTATTATTTTTATTACAAGCGTAGGGACAACAATTTTGTTCAACATACTACACGTAAAATTGAACTTTATTGGGTTCATATTTTATAAAATTTCAGTAAAAATATCATAGAAGATATTTAGTGTAACTATAAACTTTGAACACTCCTCCCACCACTCTTCTTACCTTCTCGGATTAGGGGAGCTGATTGTTCCTTACCATCGCTTTCCTTGCCTTGTAAGATCAAATTAGTAATTTAATCTTATTTAAAAAAAATTTTTTTCGATGTCACTGAAGTTTTAATTTTTAACGTGTGAGAATGGTCGGGGTTTCGGCCAGGAAGAAAAAAATATACACCAAAATTTGGAGTAATATTTTTATTTATGCCAACGTTTCGGCTTAGCTAGTAAGCCATCATCAGGGCTAAAAAGACAATACACACAAATAACAGTAATGCATAAAAATTGAAATATCTGTACAACAAGAAAAAAAGGATATGTAAGAATATAAACTATGGTTAGGAATAAAACATATTACAAAATGATATGTACCAATGGCGTTGGGTGGAGAAATCTCCCCAGGGTGGTTGTTCACATTGTAAACTGCAGAAAACAACTGAAAAGTGAAACCACAGTCACAGGGAGGAGTGGGGTAAGTCGGTAAAATTCAAAGAACAAGAATTTTATGGGCCGGGTGAAAGGAATTAACCAGGTAATCCCTTCAAAGGGAAAAAGAAAGAGGCCGACAATGGGGGAGTTTCAGAGTAGTTTTTCGTTGTATTATACGAAAAATATTACAGTACGCTGACGAAATGTTGTCTTTGTCCTGCCTATCGTTGATAGAGGTAGGATTAAGATTAATGTACACACATTCCGAAATCAGCCTTTTTTTTGAGGAATGGCTCAGAGGCCAGAATGGTAGCTTCATTGAAAGCCGGTGGGTGATTGGTGCTAATAGCATGTTGGGAGAGGGCCGACGAGTTCATATCACGAATCTTGATGCTGTATTCGTGTTGTTTTAGTCTTTTGTTGAGATAGTTCTTTGTTTGACCAATATATGAAGCCGAACAATTGTTATCAGAACAGGGAATTTGGTAAACCACGTTAGACTGCTGGGAAATCGGTATGGGATCTTTAAGGGGGGTATAAAAATGTCTTAATTTGTTGCTTTATTTTTTAAATTTATATAACTGTTTATTAAAAAAAAAAAAAATATTCTGTACATTTTCTATACTTGATAATTTTTGATGGGGTACATGGGACGTAACCCGTCCTCAGAGAGAAGCCCAGGTTAACCCGCGATAGACTATCTGGCACCCATCTTCTTCTTATCCTAGGATAGGAAGGGAGTCAAGGAGGGAGAGAGAGAGAGAGAGAGAAAAATGCCAGTGCATTCACTCCCTTACTAAAGTTTTCGTATTAAAATAATTTAATAAATTAATACACACACACACATGCGCGCGAGCGCGAGCAGTTACATATATTTGTGTTTGTGTATGTGTGACTGTAAGCGATCTAAAGGCTACTAAATGCGTTTTTATCAATGAAGTAGGTTTGCTGTAGTTAAATCCAAAACAAAAGGCTAACTTATAAGATGTCCAGGACCTATAAGATGTCTAGAGAGACTGGAAATTTATTTTTTTAAATCTAGTGAGTTTAACAATTCATTTATAGTAATGCCACTCAACACAAGCCTGATCATCCTTTATAGACGATTTTTCGAAGTGAAAAAGACAAAAGCTTTTAAATGTGACTTAAAAGGCTAGGATCTCTTTGGAAAAAAAAAAAATTGAACGTATAGAAATGGTAAAATATTTGAAATGTCAAGTGAGAGTACAAACAGTTTTTTCGCTGTCGCGGGGATAATATTTAGTCTTGATTAATACAAATCAATGCAGCTCAGCTTTAGAAAATGAATTAAATCGATTATTGAAATGTGAGGAAACCCTGTTCAATATTGTTATTTCTTCTTAATTTCCAAGAAAAAAAAATTCTAGTACAAGAGAGAATTGAGGAATACACATATACCTTGTTCACTCTGGAGTCCAACGACCACATGCCCGCCAACTTTCATATTAATGTCCCCGAGAGGAAAAGAAAAAGTACCGCCATCTAAAAGTAAACAATGGCGGCCAGCGAACTTTCTTAATAAAGCCGTGGAGGGGGAAGTAAGGCAGTCTGCGAGGACTCAGAGGAATTGTGTGGAACGTCAGTGTACCCGTGCTCTGATTATATATATGTATAGACATTATCCTGGGCTGTACTCGGGAGTGAGGCTCCCGCTAAAGTTCCCGGACTAGTTAGGGACTTACTCGCCAGGTTGGGCTTCAGGCGCGACACAAGTAGTGACCCACAGCGGTCTGCGAACATTCTTCTCATATTATTCGTTTATATATGACGAGTCCCTCTTCACTCCTCACTGACGAAGGGGAGAAGTCTCTCCGACAATTATATTCATTGCAATTTTACTTTTTGTGTGTTCTTCACTATACTCTTTCTCCCACCTGTAAAACACACACACACACACACACACCTATATATAAATGTGTAATAATAATTGCCTTTGTTTGCCTCATGGTGCTCATAAACACTTAAACAAATTTGAGACAAACTGGAGTCATCAGAGATAGCTCTAACAGTTTTCTTCTTATGTATTTCTTCTGTCACTTCATTTATTTTCTTNTATATAGATCGGCTTTATAGGCTCGAGAGATGTTTAGTCGTCTCAAATGATACTTATGTGTTTTTGGCCATAACTCAGTGGTTTATCTGTTTCAGTCCCACTCATACAGATATTTGGATAAGCGATTGGGTCGTTTTTCCATGAGCAGGGGAATCGGTCATGTGCTGCACTCTGTAACATAACATAACACTCTAGACAACTGAAACACACAATTGTATTTCGAAACTTACCTTTTAATTCAAAATATATTACTGGATACATTAATATATGCATTTTCGTTTGATGACAAATCATGTTCAAATGAGCAGTCTCCTAAAACTGTAGGAGTAGATCACTAGTTCAAAATTTCATATCAGACAAAGAACAGGATGCGTCCTATTGGCGCCTGGTACACTTTCAAAGTCTTTGTTTCTCGCGTTTACCCTGAAGGAAGTTAAAAAAAAAGAATGAAACTCAGAGATAAGAAATATTAAATATATTTGTAGATTCTTTATTTCAATACAATCTCAGTAGGCGTCTTTACGTATATTACATTTTTACTGATTTCCCCACCAGAGAATCCAATTTGACGCAACTTTCCAGAATGTCTTTAATTGTTCACTAAAATGAAAGAACAAGGAAAATGATTTGTCAAATGACAGACAACGTCACTTAATGGATAATAGTTTCAGCTGAAAATGCGTAACTGTTTGACGTAAGAGTGTTTTGACAGAAGTGGGGTGACAAGTTAAGTCGGTCCTGGAAATAGCCGTTCTCCTGGAGGCCGGTGATTCCCGGCATGTCGAGGAGCCAGTGACCTCCTGAGACAGTTTCGGTAACGAGCTGATTCGAGGCCCGGCGCCAATTTCACAGGCCTCTAACCGTGATTACATCCGACGTGCACCTCGGGGCTCTGGCAGACAACTAGGTACATCCTCAGCAGATCATGGCCTTTCGAATTGCAAAAGGAGATCATGGCCCTTCAAAAGTACATATATCTCGCATGTAATTAATCTATTACAATATCCAGGATATTATTAAGGAATTTGGAATTAAGTGCTCTTTTATCCTCGATTAAATTATGTATTATTATAAGGGATGATGAATTTAGTTAATATGGCTTTTATGGAGAAAATTTCACTTCATTTGGACACAAACATTGGAATGTCTAGTATAACGTTCGCCTGATGACTGACATTGTGCTGCCATTGCCTTTATCCGCCTTACTTCATTGTTTCTAAGATTCTCCAGCCCTTACATAATTTGTCAGTGAATTAGCGTTTAAACTTTTATATTTCCTTTAGTTCGTATATATATATTCACAGTCACTGAGTGAATATAAATTAAGAATAAAGCATTTAAGAGTTATTTAAAACATTAAATAGTTTATGAAGAATGAACGATTTCCTCGACTCTTCCTAATATCAGACTTCAATGTCTTCTTAGTTGGTACTTCACTGTTGTCATTAATCAATCAACTTGGGACGGTACTGTACTGGACAGAATCCTGAATTTCCTCGGTGAGAGTTGTGGTGCGAAGAAGGCGGACGCGGTATAACTCTGAATCAGGTGAGAACTTACATCACCTCTGCTCATGTGTTCCCTCGGCACCTGCGAAATATATTATTCGCCGTTTTTTCTCCTCAAGCTTTCTATTACACTTCCAATGCGGGAAGGAGGGAAGTGGGAGCTGTATGAATAAACTTATTTCTCACTTCTCCGCGCAACAAAGTCTTTGCAGAACGCTTTCTATATCAACAACAGGCGTCAAACTTAAAAGAAAAAAGGTAAAGTATTAACTGCTTTTTTCTTACAGGTGCTACTTGCAGGAGAACAATTTAATTATAAAGAGCCAATTAAAAATACTCACAAAAAGTACTAATTAATGCAGGAAATTATTAATTCCGATTTATAAATAAAATCTATCATTTCATTATTTTTTTTACATCACTCACAATAAGATTATTACAATAAAATAATTGATCGTTAAGCTCTTTTGTTAGGCTTATAGCTTTTTACATATTTTATTTTTAAAACTAGGTTTTTAATTTCTCATTTTTATAATTGATAATATTTTTAAACATTAATTCTTAATATAATTATTTTATTTTTAATTAGTCTTCAGTTCTTAATAGTATTGTAATTTTTTCTTTTTACTTCTCTTATATGTTTTTATATGCAGACTTGAAGCCTTGAAATTCATGGTAAACCTTCTACGTTCACTACTTTCAGTACAGTACTTTCTTTCCCAGGGCTGAATCCTGTTTTAATTTAATGGCTATTAACTGAACCCTGAATATTTTCTCAATATTCAATTACATTGAATATTGATTAGGTGTTGGTTGCACTTTTTAAGAGACAAGTATAGCTGAAGTTTCAATACTTGAAGTTCTACTGTAACTCTGTACGTAAAGTTCTGATAACATTTTACAGCGCTTCAGAGTATTTTCAGTCCGTAAATCTTCCCTTGACCCATTTAGTACTTTGAGAGACTACTTGTGAGTACGAACAGAGAATAGCAAAAAGTCCTCGACTGTGGAAGGATCGAATTCATTCAGGACACACAGGTAGTCATACAGTTCGAACATACGGAAACACACCGCCGAATCGGTCCCAATTAGTCATCATATTATTGAAAATTCATTTCCATAAAAAGAAAATTATATAAAACTAAGTTCAATCACGACATCTGAAAATATCATACATTATAATAACGCTAGGAATGGTTTTATATGTCCATTAATTTATAATTTTGTTTAAATAGTATTATTAGGAATACTATCACTCTTCAGTTATTTAACCAATTAATTAATGGTTCAGGAATTTCAATTTGTTCGGAAATTATAGTAATTTGTACCATCAACCTTTACCAACGATTTTTAATTTGTTCGGTTATTATTATAGCTGATAGCGAAACTGGGTAATCTTTAATTTTGTCAAGTAGTTCACAGAAATAAACAACAACATAATAATAGCTTACGTACCTCTTGCAGAATGTGTTCTCTACCTGGTACTTAGGGCATTGGGAATAAGTTTTAGGAAATAAGTAAGGTTAAAATCCTACAAAATCAGGAGCTTTTTTTGTAGTTCATTTCTTTATAATACATATATATATATATAGAGAGAGAGAGAGAGAGAGTGTGTGTGTATAGAAAATGAAATACTTGCGGCTTCGATATGTAGTAATCAAGAACAGGTCGGGTAGCATTAACTAGTCTCTAAATAATATAAAAGGTCATTTTCACTACCAATGAATATAGAANTTTTTTTTTGCAAAATTAAGACCTTTATGTGCCAGACTGGGTGGAAATGGTGGATTGAGTATGATGAAGAGTGCGACAAGAGCGCAGACTTGTGAATGCGGTGTGAATAAGAAGCCCTGAGGCAGGGCAGACAATATCCGCCGCCATAAGGGCGGGGTGAGGTTCATAATTAGCTGTGTAACTCTCGATAATTCTGGACCACCTCCACATGATTATGTAAAATATCTGGAGCATTGGCTATACACTATTTAGTGCATTTCCCTCGAGATAATTATATATATAAGTACATTCGAGTTGGGACAACAGTTCTTCTATCTACTCCTGATCCTTTCCACTTGACGCCAAAAATATAATCTCTCAAAATCGTAGTAATAGGTTTTGTGCGCTTTTAATTAAAAAGCAATGAAGTCAACTAAGCATAATCTGCATAAATTAAAAAGATTTACCATGTTTCATTAAAGATGGGTACAAATAAGAGCAAATGAGTAATTTTACTTACCTTTAAAAAGGAATTAAAGAAAGTTGAAGGCCATGTTGTTGAGGCCGACCCTAGACCGCCTTGGAGAGAAGTAATGGGGAAAAGCCTTCAACCCTTTTTAAGCCATTCTTATAAATCTTCCTTATTGATGAAACTTTTGTAAAGAACATTATTTTCAGAAAATTAAATTCTAGACCTATTATTTTTAATGTTTCTCTCCTCTGTGAAAGACAAACTAGTACTTAGTAGTGTTACGTCTGTATTTTAGATTGTGGTACATGACGTCTAAGAAATCTGGGTATTGCAGGCATGTTGGAAAAGAACAATATTTCCCAGATCTCCTAAAAACCATGAGGTGTTTCGCTCGTAGAAATGCCCAATAATGGTATTATAAAACGAATTTCGTCATGTGGCACCACTCCCCTCTGTAAAATACCAAGAAATTGTCGTTTTATTCTGTGTTAGATTGAGTATTCGAACAGCTCTATTGTACCGTTCGACTTGACCACAGGCCTGCGGGTTGCATGGAGTAGTTAGACACATAGCAACAGCTGGGGGACGTAGAGAAGGTGTTTAATTATCTTGACATAAATGATGTTTCGAGAGTAACACCGAGACTGTATTCTAAGTTTTTGTAAAATTCGATAAAGTAGGTAAGCGAAGGAACCCATGTTTCATCAACGCTCGTTAGAACCGATCTCCCCAATGATATTTTATAAATTTATTTTTGTTCCGCGGAATTAAAGAAAAACGCAAAAGTGTATTATCGACGTAATACGGATGGTTATCAGACCATGACCGATTTCTGCACTTATTTTTTAATTGACCCCCTCACCTAGGTGGGTATGAAGTGATTTCATTCTTCGGAAGGATGCAACAACCGTAATTTTCTCATCGTTCTGTCTATCGTTGAATTTCCTTTCGAACTAATGCACCTGTCTTACATTCATTGCAAGTTAGCAATTTTATTGTTCCTTACGGCGTTGTGTCTTCGTGTAGGTCTCTCGACCGATGTGTCTTCTGGGGGGTTTGTCATATTTCATTCTGATAATTTGCATTTCCCGTCGGAAGAGTGTCAAATTGATCCTTCCCTACTTGAAATGATCTGTTTCAGTTTGAGGACCTTATGTGAATGTCCTGACGAGCCATGTCTAAACATTTTACTGTGTCTCTTATTTAGTTTTACTATTTTGGACCTGTGTTCATAGCTAAGTCTTCGTGTGATTATTTGTTTAAATTAAGATGATGAGTTGAGTATGTGGATCTAATTATCGATTCGTAAAGTTTGGTCAGGAAAATGGATAACAAATATTTATCAGTATGTATCACATTGTGAGGTTCACTTTATGATGTTCCTTATGATGGAATGATAAAGATGAGCAAACCATTCATTCCCTTGCATATCCACTTTATATGCATTATAAAGTCAGAGGTAAATTTCACCTGGGGAGGGGGCTCATAAAAAATTATCCTATTGAACTTTTAAAAAATGCACCTTATTTCCATTTTTAGAGGAATTTTATCTCTTCTAGTTAGAATAGTTTGCTTGATGGTCACTATTTCAATCACAAATTGAGTGTCGTATTGTCGTGTCACCCCTCAGAAAAATAAAATTTAATAGTAGAGGAAATGTTATGATACAGAAGAAGAATCTCTTTTATTGGTGTTAGCTTCAAATCTTATTAAGCATAAAGTGTCTTACACATGACTAGGTTATATAAAGTTTTATGTCACAGCGGTTGGCGACGCTATAACCTTAAATAAAAACCACATTTTTATGTTGTTTTTTTTAAATTCCAACTGTTCACTTTTTATAAAATTGTCTATTTATACACAGTATTTAAAAATCAATGTCCATTATTGACCATTTTTCCAGTCGACTTTAACTGTTTTTTTACTGAAAAAATCTTCGCAGAGTGACACATAAAAGTCAACAGAGTAAATTTTTATTCGCATAAAATTAAAAAATGAAATTAATAGTTCTTATACACCAGTAGAAATAATAACACTTTCTCTGTTAGTTTGAAATAGCTAAAAAAACAAAATAAAGTACACTATTTACCCATAATGATATCTAGTATTCTATATGAATTGACTACAAAAAAATATTTTTAAGGGCTAATGTAATTTTAAAAACTAAATTTACTGAAAATCAAAAGCCTACTGTTTATATTAAAATTCACTTGAGAAATTATCACGCTATTAATTGAATATTAATAGTTTATAATGATAAAATAAGGTTATATTTATATTCTTATGAGAATAACTTACAATGATGCTTTATAAAATCGATTGGGTGCCTTAATGAAAGATTGAAATTGGAATTATGGGAAAAATTGGCAGTGCTTGATTATTGAATCATTCTTGATTGATTATTCAGTTAAAGAGAGGCATCGCTTTCCTAGATCGAAAAGGTAGGAAAATACTGAAGTAGAAAAATGTATTATTACAACTATCTCGACTTTTCATTTCAGAAATTAGATAAAACATGTTAAAATATCGTTTTAAAACATAAATAAAATTTACTTATACGTTGTGGAAAGCTAAAAGTATTTTCGTCCTCAAAGTTATTATTATAAACATATGTATTCAATGACAATGAATCTTACCTGATTTTTTTTATTGCGAATTGCTGTCAATGTTGATAAAAAAACACTTGCGGAGTGGAACAATTCATGTCAGTTTCTATAAGAAAGCAAATCATCCTCAGACTAGTCGTCACAGAAACAGACTGTCATCGGTGTCCTAACACCTAGCTTGCCTCATAAGCAGAGCTCAAATACAAATTTGAATCGGTCGGTTTTAGCTGCACATTTGGAAAAGTTATACTGCAGAAAATATTACACTTCTATTGCATGGTTTTTTTTTTTTTTTTTTTAAATGGCGTGTCAACCTTTGGTCATTAACGCAAGGGAGATATTTTTAGATGCGGGAAGGTATTTTCCAGAAGAAGAATTTTTTAGCAATAGGTCGTGGTGAGGTATAATGAATTGTTAATGCGAATAGTTATTATGTGGATGTACATTGTAATTTCATTGTGCTTGGAAACTGTGAAATTTATAAGAAAGAAGAAATTGAGAGAGAATGGAAAAGAATCATACTGAAAATGCATCTAGATAAGATTTAATAGCCCGCCCTCTTTCAGAACGTTCATTGCAGAGTCGATGACTTTATCGTCATCCAATAGAATTTTGTCTAGAGTCCCATTTCAGTTATATATTTTGTCTTGTATTTTTTTTTTTTTAAATGTTTAAATGTTTAAAAAAATACTTTTTCACGGATTTCTTAAATAATTCATGCCCCAAAAGTATTGAGGGTTTTTCAATTTAGCCTTTATCTTTCTTTACACCGCTCTCTCTGGTTCAATTTCATTAACGAGTTCATCTAATAGCTAACTTGAAAACAAGCACACATTTTGATTTTAGTTTAATTATATTATAATTCTGGATGTTAGTTCCGCTATATATATTATATTATACAAACTTTTTACTTACGTTTTTCTAGCGTGCGACGTTTTCTGACTTGCATTTCACTCTTCAATCAGAGAACCTGCCAAGAAAAAAAAAATGCATTCTCTGAGAGACCAACATAATTAAATTTTAAATATCAATGTTTAACCAATGATGTTTTAATGAATTTTATCTATTAAATATATATTTTGGCAATTATACTACCACATAGTATAATGTGAAACACCTTTTGATGTGAGAATTGCTCAATCAACAAACCCACTAGCTTTGAAAATAAAATAAGTCTTATGTAAATTACTTATTATTAAAATTTGTACTAATATACCCAATTTGTGATTGGTCTTATGTATACGATCTAGCAGCAATAAAAAAAAAAAAAAAATCTTTCCGATATCATGGAACTTATCCATTCCCTTCATTCATCTTTTGTGGCTGAGGTCTAAGAGAATCATCTCAGGGAAATTCGCTGTCTGACCAGCTCCTGCGCTTGACGGTCATGAGCACTCGACGAGATCGCAGACAGGAACCGGGACGCGCACATAATCCACTCTGTACCAATCCGATCCGATCAACATCCCAGGGGGAGATTAATGGCTTTCACTTGAGATTTACCTCTAATAAATTGCTCAGGGCAGAAATAACTCCGAACGCCGACTAAATTCTGGGAGCCATAAATTGCAGAATTACTTTGTGTCGGGACCACCCCCTGAAAGTAGACTTAAACCCGTTTTTCACCCCTTCTTCCTCAGCCAATGCCTTCTTTACCCTAGGCCTCTGACTAAAGCTTAATTATATTTTCATACTAAATTGCCATAGCAATAATGTGTCGTTTATTAACATAAATAAAATTATGTTTGTAATAACATTTAAAACAAATGGCAATCATTTTGGCTATTACCGCAAATGTACTAAAATAACGAAAATGTCATTTGTTTTAATCACAATCTTCAAACTTTTAGTACAAATTTATACATATTCTAACATAAAAGTTTGACACCTTATAAGCACTCTATCGGGACTTCACTGGACTATCTCGATTACTAAGTTACTTTCACTCCTTATTTTTAAGGATTCAATTCTCACGTGGGAACTGAAGATACAAATAAGTAAATGTAGATATTAGTAGTGAACGTCTAGATTGATGACTTTTAACACGAATATTAAAATACAAATGAAATTGACAAGCTACTGGTTTAAAATGTCTACGGCCAAAGTTAATATAGGTTGTTCACGTTTTATTATTCGAAAAATAACAATATACTATTAGAAAAAATACATTTGTTTACTTTCTACCCTAGGAAGCAAGAAATAAAAACCATAATCACTTTCTTTAGGGAAATTTATAGACGTGTTTTTACTTTTTTATGTGTTGGATCGTTTACTTAAAATAATTTAGGAATACAAATTTCTCTGACGTACAAGTTATTATTAATAAATAAATATTGAAATACTTTATTAAGTTATACTGAAAATAATAATTTATTTGTAAGGTATTCATTTTTTGGAGTTTTGTCTAACTCAGTCTCAAGTTCTAAAATGTCTTTAAGCCAGACAAAACGGTTTCTATAATGAGCTTCTAGTAAAAATTTGTTTAGTTGTGTATATGTTTTTTTTTTGTTATCACTCGTGTAACCAATATGGATCATTGAAAAAAGGCTATCAAAAGACAGGTAGCTCATCCTAGACATACATGTCACTGGGCAGGTTTTTTTTCTTTATGAGACTTCCTTTTTCTTTATTGTTTAATGAATATTGACTATTATCAAATATTTACCGTTTCTTCTTCCGGGTTGGACCGTGTTAAGTTGTTGGTAGTTACCGAGCTTTCGCACATCATGTGATGGCTTCATCAGGGCTGAATAGAGAATGAGAGCTGTAAAAGAGAGATTTAAAAAATCCAGGTGGTATATAAATACCATGTTTTATACACCAGGTGGTGTATAATCCCGATGTGCGATCACATGATGTGCGAAAGCTCGGCAAATAACAACAACTTGACACATTCCAACCCGGAAAAAGAAACGGTAAATACATCTGACAACCGTCGAAGCCTACGTGAACATATTATCAAATATTGGCACATTGAAATGATCCTGATGCATTTCTTCAGCGAAGTCTTCTCTAAAGATGAGGGGACTGATGACTACAGAGGAGCTTGCCAAATAGAAGTATCTCTATAGTATATTTAACGTGTTACAGCACAATAACTGTTCCAACACTCAGGACATAATGCTCCTATCCTCAGTGTCATGGCCTTCTCTCTCTCAATCTCTCAGCTTCGCTGTCCTTTTTGGTAACTCCGAGATCCCGTGTCAAAAGTTCTGTCCAAAGAAATGCTAAATGGAAATACCCTCCGCAGGAAGCGTCAGAAGATTGCTTGTTCAGGTCGCAATTAGACAAAGTCCACATCAAAGGGACCTGCTTGAAAAGAGTCCCGCGAAACCGAAATTAATTGCTCTCCTTTCCACATCCATGAAATTCCTTTGAGAATTACTATTTAATTGGAATGGGACAGGATACAGGAATCATCTCCTTTTTAATTGTGAAAAACAAGATTATTTAGACGGAAGGAGTAAAAGGTTACAAATTGCCATTACTTCCTTCTGGACATCCTTACTGCATACATTTCTGCTAGTACTAATAAGTTCCACTTTCCAAAGTAATAAAGTAGCGGAGAAGAAACACGATAATAATAACCACAACCTATGAGTGGTATTTGACGGATATTGACACGAAGACCAAGAGTCTAATGTAAGACTTCAGCCTGAATTTGTCTCTCATTCTTCCTCAACTACGTACAAATAATAATAATACTTTTTCTTTGTTATGGAAATTACCTTAAGTTCTTCACAATCAATTATACATACTCATGTTTTTCATCAAGTTCTGACTTGATAACTGTTTTTTTCTTGTCAAACATGATGCTATTAGACTATTAAATTTGTTTATGGATACCATTGTTTTTGTGTGTTAAGTTTTTCCAAATTCGTACATTAAAAACTACCATAGAGTTCCCATCACCCCAATATTAAATAATATTGGTTGTAATTCTCTTAAAAATGTAATAAAATATATGTTTTTTTTTGTTTTTACTCTATCTTTAATATAAATCTATGATTTTCTAATTAAAGTCATAACATTTTTAAAATTGCGTCACGGTAATATTTATATTGAATAGTACTATCGAATAATACATTTTAATTTATTCTTTTAAATAAGTAATAAATTAAATAATTGAGGAATAGTTTTTTTAATTAACTTTTATTTATTTATTACATTCTGTCACATAAAAATTTTTGTAACTTGATTAAAATAAAAAGTAAAAAGTGACATTCAATGAAAATCCCATGAGGACAGAAGGTGACAAATTATTTACAGTCTATGTCCCAAGGAGGTCGAGGGGCAATTTTCGTTTTAGTCAGCGGGGAGGGTTGTAGGGGTTGGAGTTGGAAGGCAAGGTTTGTGCTTGTGGATTAGGATGGTATGGCAGTTTACTGTGGAAAAGACTGAAGCCGTAATAAATGAGATCCTGAACAAAAAGGGTATTAAAATCTTGGTGAAGGGAGGAATTTGATACGTAATAGGGAGCATTTGCAATTATTCTGAGGTTTTTGGATTGAAAGGACTTGAATCTTTGGATGTTAGAAGGCTTGGCGGCACCCCAGATATCTACTCCGTAAGTCCAGATTGGTCGTAATAAGGATTTGTAGAGCGTCAGTTTGTTTTCAGTCGTCAGATCGGAATTCCTATTCATGCGTCTGTATAAGAGTCCTTGTCGTCGATTGAGTTCTTGTCTTTTAATCTTCGTATGTTCACTCTATGTGAGTCGTGAGTCAAGATGGAACCCAAGGTAACGAACGGAATTTGAATGTGGTAAAGAAATGTTGTTAAATTTCACAATTTCAGGGAAGTCCTTTTTCCGCAGTTGGAAATAAGGAATAGTATGCAACTTTTATTTGATTTTCGGAAACCTGAGCCATTTGCTTAGTGGAAAAACCATAAGTACAAATTAATTTTTGAATAAAGTAGTTTTTTTTCACAAATAAAATAGGCTGCGTGCAAAATAAATCAAATTATTACAATCTCAAAAACACTAAGCAATCTAGTTCAATTGGGATAATATAAATTGAGATTAAGCATGATTAAAAGTGTGCCTTTGACTGGCAATGGTGTCTGGATAGATAAGAGATCTCTCTGAACTAGAATCGATTGATCCTGACTAACATTCAATCGAGAGCAGGACCTTTTTAAAGTGGCTCTTTCTGGAGATCTCCCTAGAAATAGAATTGCATTGAGTCTAGCGGCTCTCTAGTTGGATTTGCAGAGGAGAGAGACGGTCAGAATCTGATTTACAAATTCTGAGCTAGAGATAGGTCTGTCGTCATAATCACATAACGCCATAAGGATATTTTTAGAAGAAAGGAATGAACCCCCCTGGAGTGGTAGTCTAGTTGTTTTTTTTTTACATATTTACTAATCTATTTTAATGTATGAAGAGTGTCATGAAAGATATATTGCTGAGCTGAGAATTGCTTTTCCAAGCCCAGGGCACAATATAAATGTGATGGATATTCGCTATAAATAAAATTATATTTTACATTAAACCTTTGAGAGTGGTTTCTTTGAAAAGCTTTTAAGAGCGTATGTTGGTAAAAAAAGATAATATTTTCTTTTTCTCGATAGAATATTACCTTCTTTGTTGACGTTATTCAATGGATATCTATTAACTCTAAAATTTTTCACATCACATTTCTTCGGTATACATGCAGAAGAAACAAACAAATGATAAGCAATATAAATTAATAAATATAACTTTTTAGTACATTTAAATTTCTTCTCTTTCGTATACATTATGTACAGAAGAACCTACAAAAACACAAGGATTTCTCTAGAATGTAACAATATTTAATATTTGAAATGTGTCTCAGGTTTGAATTCTTCTTTAATGAAGCTAACAAATTTTAAAAGTTCAATATAGTTAAATAGCCTATAACTAAAAACGCAAATATTTTTGATTGGTTGGAATGCTTGTCACTTATTTCCAAATATTTTTTATGAATACTTCCTTTATTGAAAGGTACAGTAATGAACTTGCCAACACGAATTAAACGCTAAATTATGAGTATTAAAAAAAATCTAGATTGTCCTACACTCAACAGTACATTATTTTTTTTATAAAAGGAAAAATAAACTAAAATATGTTAATTGATGTAAAATGTGAAATTTAAACCTTATATCAGATTGATTACGCATTTTATTGTTATTGCTCACATTTCATCTGCTTGGCGTCTCTTGCTAGTTTGCTTGGTATAATTTGCTAGGTATATGCTTTGTTACGAGGTATAAGTTGCTAGATATCTCTTTTAATGGTCACTAGATATCTTGCTAGATATTTTATTAAAGTTGGTATTAGTGTTGCTAGGTATAAGTTAATAGGTATAGGTTGCTAGGTATTCCATTAAAGTTTTTTATGATATTCTTATTCCAAATAATTAGTTATATTAATAATTAGAATGTCTATGCTTTGTAAAATAATTCTTGGCTTTTTTTTCATAAAAGTGGCTATTAAATTGTGAGTAAAAAGAACTCGATCCACCCTCACTCACTGACATGTAAAAAAATCACAATCACCTTCAGCTTAATAAAGTAATTATTAACAAACTGGGTAATTTCAATTCTAAATTTTCCAAATGTTTCATTCAATTACTAGCTTTTCAATTATTTTTATATGATAAACATTACATTATTTCTTTAAAAAATTTGCTTTATATTCGCTAATCTATCATTATGATTTAATAACTTAAGGTGTGACTAAGTTAAGATGAATGATTAAATTGTGCTTAAACAATGATTTCATTTGATCAAAAACCTTTTTAGTAAATCGTAAGATATTCTGTTAAAATTTGAGAAAATAATCATTATTATTGTTTCTAATTGCTAGGTGATATATTTATGAAGAGGATGTTTTGCTTCATATGCAAAAAAAAAAAAAAAAACATCAAAAACTGTTAGTGTCTCACGTTTTAGCACAATAATGGACTAGGATGTCTAATGTAGTAAATATATTTAGACATTTATATTTATATTTGAGTATATGTGCTATTATGTTGTTAACTACTGAAAGCCTCTGACCATTGATAGTATCATTTTAGTTTTGTAGTTATGTTAAAAAATTTTGATAACAATAATGTATTATTAACTTTAATACTAAAATATTTAATAACGATTTATATATGTTTACTTAATATTATTTTATTCAAAAAAATTATTTAATTGGAAAACTAGTCATTTTAATGTTAAAAACATTTTTATTGTAGAACTGAATGATAAGTTTTTAAAGATCATCATTAAATGCAATATAGATTTTTAAATGACTCGCTTGAAATAAGAACAAATATATAAAAATTCAATAAAAATGTGAAATTGGTGGCATAATTACATCTAGCTCAAGTCTTTATAAACTTAATTGAAATTTTTCTGAATTATTGGTTGGCAGTTTTAAGAACTTTGCGGAAAAAGAAAAAGTTTATTGAAGTGGAGCCACTGTATTGGATACCTTCCAGAAGAGCCCAGCTTGTGCATTTTTCGAGCAGTTTAATGCAGAGGAAGAAGGATTCTCAGCGAATTTGTTGAATTTACTCTGATATTTCAAAAGACTAATTACCTCTTAGTTTTGGAAGATATTGTATTATTTCTATGCAATGAATAAATGAATATGGAAGAATAAAAAAACTATTGTCATACAGGTGAAATATATACATTTTTCAGTCGATTGTGTCCTTTCCCTTGAATACTTACTACAAGCTGGAATTTCGGGTGAATCTCCACATACCAATATTCTTCAAAATAATCCAACTCATGAATTAAGTTGCTGTACTTCTCATCGAAAATAATGAGAATGACATTTATTTTTTTGTTTTATTTATTTTTTTCAAAAGGCTAAAGGAAAAAAAAAGGTGTTTATCAGGGATGAATACTTACCCCTCTTCTTTGACATAGCCATAAATGATACCAGTGCAGTCAGAACCTAGTGAGCCAGCGTGAATAGTTAGTGTATATTGAATATGCATACGATACATAGTGGATCACAGGTACACCGATACAGAGCTGTCCTCAGTCAGCTGGATATTACTGTTTCTTGTGGTCCTTTGTAGTCTTACATGAAGAAACCCTGCCTATTCACCCGAGAAGGGACAGCCATTCCACTCGAGGAAGCTTCCTCGAATTATTACCGAATTCGATATAAATGCTTGCAAAACACTCTATGAAAAATACAAATAAGTAAAAATAAACATTTTTACTATGCTAAAATAATCTCTTTTACACAATCCGTGTGCAAATAATCGAAATTGCACATTATCTACTAGAGGTACCTTTTAAAAAAATATTTCTTGTGATTGCTAATACTGATATAT
>KZ807003.1:688836-699137 GCA_000696205.2 Oncopeltus fasciatus
TAGCAATTAATATATATAATCAAGGTTTTCTAGTGATAGACGCAGAATAAACTGTATTTTATTATAAAATAAGCAAATGAAATTGGCTTGAAAACTCGTAATAAAAACAAAAACATTTTTCTACTAAGTTTTTTTTGTTGAGAAAAACATCAATTTGTGATTGATTGATTTTTAATTGAACTAATTTCTTATTTCCTAACTCAAAGAGTTTATTTGATTGTAAATGCTCACTTTATATTTCAACTTCAAGGTACTTTATATTGTTTGATTAAATTAAAAATTTTCCAAAACCTCGTGGCTTTTAGAATTAAAATTCAACAATTAGCTTTCAGAGAATTAGCTAACCTCACTCTGTTAATTTATATTTCAGAATAAAGTAAATCCCTTTCTTTTGTAGGATTACGATGTCATTAGAATATAAAAAAAATTCTCAAGGTTTTGGACTCTATGTTAATGACAAATGAACTAATTGTAAAGCTGCATACCCTTTATATAGTTGTATTTGATATAGCTAAAAATAACAAATGAGGTTTCTGAAGTGAAGTTTGTGAGCACGCGAGAGACGACAGTCAAGTTTGACTTAAAGTGAGAGCTGTCGAAGAAAGTACAGACCGAAAGCAACTTTACACCTTTGACTAAGTCTCCTTTTCGAACCTCTATGGAAGTTTCTAGGCTTGTTTTCGTGACGATGAGGGCCAACGTTGCCTCCATATACATTTAGCGACTTCTGCTACCAGTCAGTTGTGTCAGCGAGGGACGGTCAGTGACAGAGTTAATTCAGCTGTATTCCGGTCAGATTATGAATGTATAATGATAAAAGTTAAGCAAATTTAAGCTTCTGAAATAGAATATTTTTTACAATATACACAATATAATAATAAAAACGACATTTCATGAAAAATTACCTGCCGTTAAAAAGCCTTAAATTACGAATTCAACATAATATCTTCAAATAATCATAGAGAAAAAAATAATGTATGCTCGAATACCTCGTTATTTAAGGAAATATACAAAACGCCATTGTATCTGGAATCTCCAAACAGCAAGTAATTTTGTTTTGGAGTCCCGGGTAACGTTGGTGTGATTGGAAAAGAATTCGCCTATGAAGCCGCTGAGGAAGTAGCAGTTATGGATATCAATGAAGCGTTCCGATGCCACTTAGATGACATTCGCTGAGGGGGGTGACATGGAACTGACTGAGTGGACACAGTGGTATAACTCAAGGGAGGAAGTACAACAAACTGCCTTGCAAATGCCATCCCACCTTGAGCGAGCAGGCACTCACCTCTCACCGTATTGGGCCACACCCAATCACCAACGGCTACTCAAAGTAGCGATTCCCTGACCAATATGGCAGTCTACCTGCAGTTAAATGTTGCTTCTTACGAGATCAACACAAAACAACTAGAACTCTGAGTCCCTTCTCTAAAGTATTTGCCATTAAGTTGGGCTAGCCCTCGACATTCATAATCAGAGCAAGTATACTACAGTTAACATATGAGTCTTAAATAAATTAGTGAGTCTAGTCTCAAAGGAATATCTAAGTGTTTCTGCTATAGTAAGTCATTCTCGTCGCCCCAGTCACTGAGGCAGTTAAAGCGTGAAAAAATAATATGTATTTATTTATTGACCTTCTTTCATGTGAAAAATAACTGTATTGTATCTCAGATTTACTTACTTCCCGAAGGAGTTTTCGGGTATCCCTGTCTCCGCCAATCAGATCTCCGCATTTCTTTCAGAAGACGGCGTTCTGTTATCTCCTTCCACCCTTGAACATCCATCCACGCAGACCACTCAACTTCTCGCCCCTTCTGATTGGCTAGGAGAGTTATCTGTAGCGACCTCATGGCATCAGTTAATATCAATCTTTAATGCTTCAAGCCAGTTCATCTGTGCCCTATTCCCTACAGCTCTCTCTCACTCCTTTTCTTTTACGGATTCCATGATTCTTTAAGTTAAGAATGGACATAAATGAGAGAAGATGACGAATTATTGAGCCGAGGAGAACAAGGGGCCTAAATAGTAGTAAGACTACTAAGCTTTGCTCTAGGCTAGCCAAGAAGGAATATCAAGGGAAGTACCCAGAAATCTTAGTTAGATTCGTAAATATCTTCTTTATTAAGAGTTCTCCTGTAAATATTATTGAAAATAGAAAAATGTATTTTGCACCTAAAACCACACAAACTCTTTCGTAACTGAAATAAAAACAAATATATAAATATTATAAATTTTCTGTCTTCCCCTAAACCCCCCCCTTTATCTTATTTCAAGCAAGAATTAATACATTTAACAGCTTGAATAGAAAATAAACCTTTTACACCGAAATTGTTTTATATATTTTTTCTTTTTAATTAAAAGGGACCGAAACTCATAATAACACTCGTAAATATTTGCTTTAATTTGCTTCTATTTTTTACAAATAATGAAAAGTAAAAATGTTTTAAAATTAAGAATGACATATTTTTACTTCTACATATTTCATTTTTGGAATGCTGATAATTATAGTCTGTCTTCCCCTTTGTTGTCCCTTATCAGTTGCTTCCTTTGGTGACTGTCTGTTTCCTGTTATCACTGGTAGCTTTGTTAATTTTCCTGACTGATAATGCTGGTTTCAAATTTGATGACTTAATGTATATCCTTCTTCCTCATTATAACGTTATGTATAGAAATGTAGAGAACCAAATAGGTAAAAATTTTATTAACATTTATATTCTATAACATTAAAAAAAATAAACTAATTGAATGAGATATTCAATTCCTGCAAATGGACTTGAATTATATCCTTTAAAAAATCAATGAGCTTTAAAGGATAAGCCATTAATTATTTTAATTTTATTCGAATGTTAAATGATTTTTTGATATACAGATGTAAAAAAAGAAAAAAAAAATTCACTGGTTTATTATACTGTCAAAAAGCGACATGTTTTCTTTAAATCCCCTCTCAAGTACTATCCATTTTTATTAATTTCTTTATAATTTAAGTGTATCATAAAAATGAACATCTTGAAATAAAATGATCTTTCGTACGATAGAATCTCTGCTCTATAACTATAGAGCCCCTATGATCAATGTAAGTTTTAGTTATTTTTTAACCTTTATTTACTTATAACATTCTATTAAAAATAAAAAATTATTGTAATTTCATTAAAATGAAAAGTAAAAATGACATTCAATGACAATCACATGAGGAAAGAAGGAGACCAATGTCACCACTCTCAAATTATTTACAGACTATGACTGTAATAAATTAATAGAAATTAATTATTAATTAGTTAATATTTTGGATTTTGGATGTTCCCAGGATGTCACGGGGCCATAATCGTTTGAGACGACGGGGAGGGTTGAAGGTGTTGGAGTTAGAAGACGAGGCCTGTGGATTAGTATGGAATGGCAGTTTACTGTAGAAAAGGGTGAAGCGGGAAGAACTTAGATCCTGAACAAAAGGGATATTAAGATCGGGGTGAAGGGAAGAATTGGATACGTAATAGGGAGCATTTGCAATTATTCTGAGGTTTTGGATTGAAAGGACTAAATTCGTTGGATGTTGGAAGGCTTGGCGGTACACCAGATTTCTACACCGTATGTCTGGACATTCAATCTGGATTGGTCGTGGTAATGTCTTGTAGAGTGTCAGTTTGTTTTCTGTGTAAGATTGAAGCTCTTATTGGCGAGTCTGTATAGAAGTCCTTGTCGTCGATTGAGTTCTTCTCTTTTAATTTTAATATGTTCACCCCATGTGAGTCGTGAGTCAAGATGGAACCCCAGGTAACGAACGGAATTTGTGAGTGGTAATGAAATGACGTTCAATTTCAGAATTTTAGGATAGATTTTCTTTTTGGAAATTAACTTGAACTCATTTCGCTTCAATAAGTTTTATTCTTTATTTGCCACACCATTTCTGAATGCTATCAAGATAATCTTGAAGATTTCACATGTTTTATTATAATAGATTAAGTTAAATAAGGATTTCTTATTTACAAGCCGGAGAGATAAATGAACGTAAGGGTTCGTCCGAAAAAAGGGCCTAAATTAGTTTCTATAATTTAAAAATTATTTACTCCAAAATATCTTTATTTATATGAGTTTTCTGTTGAAAATGTAAGAATATTGGTGTGATAATAAAATTACATTTTACACCTTTTTCGTTTCATAAATTTTTTCATGTGGCAAATAAGAAAGATGTTACTTAGATTTAAGGAGTTAAATTATACATTAACCCCGCTTTCCTCGACTGATTTAAGCCATTAACGAAGTAACCTAACTGTTTGCTCTGTGTGTGTGTAGCTGTCGGGCGAATGATTGAGGTGGCATTCGGATCTTCTTAACAAGGGAATGAGATTGAACTCTTTCCGGAATGCGAGATAAACAGCTCTCGGTAAAATACCTGTCCACTCGCTGAACAAAGGTTAATGTTCAGACATAATTAAGCAGAGTTTGTGTTTGTGCCTGGATCCTCTAGACAGCTCAATGGGGCTGCCAAATTCAACCAGCTACTCTCAGCACATCCCCTTTCTATCTACGTCTTCTTCTCTAAGTTACCAATGATTGAAATTTTTAGACATTTGTGAGTTTAAGTATATCGGAGGAAAAATAAAAGGCAATTTTTAAAGAAATATGTGCTAGTCTCCTATTGGGACTATCTATTGATTTCCATCCCATTCTAAACATCCATGGCTCAGGAAAAGCTTGCCTTGAGCAGGGCTCGAACCCGCAGCGCCAATATTGCGAGACCCGAACGGATCCCATGACTTATCCTGGCTCTCTCAAAGGTCTAATATAATAAAAATAACGGGAATAAGGTGAAACAACTTTTTTGAACGAATTATTCAGATCTTCACCGATCCTACTTATGAGAAGTTAGAAAGAACTAAAGGTCCTATGATCTCTATAGATACTAAAGGTAAATTCATGCAACGGGCCTGTTTACTCGCAAACATGGCGCTCTACAAAGGATCTGCACATCATTTTGTCAACATGATTTTGCTCTCATTAAATGAAGAATGACAGTCAAATCTTGACAGGTGCATACCTGGAACCCTCTGGGTCCATACACAAAGAAGCACTGTAAGAAAAAATATCTGAGGACTGGGAATTTTAGTTTAGAATACAGAGATCTTTGACTTATGTATCTAATACCATAACTACATTGACTACCGTATCTTCTTGTAAGTATGAAAAGTTTATAAAGACATGCTAAAGAAGAAATTTATCTTTGAATTTTGAGCTGTTCTAGTGAGTCTTCTAGTATAGATAGAGCCAGACTTTAGAATCTTTAAGATCATTGTTCCCTGTGGATTGTAAAGAGATACTTAGTTGTAAAAATTCATTAGATTTCGCTACTATAAATCATGTTCATGCTAAATGGTTTCATTTTTACATGGCTGTAATTCCAAGAAATTGATAGTGTTTCCTTAGATTTTTATAAATAACAATCAATTATCCAACTATTCGCAACAATAAAAGGAAGGTAGTGATAAGAAATTAAAAGCCAAATCTATACCCAATTAAATTCGCACTATTACATTGCAATTCTTGAGGGTGACGCTGTACTTGAAGTACTGTACATTACTGTATTGGATGTTAAGTTAGTGCAAAGGGAAACCCCAACTGATATCCTTTTGTGTGGAAACATTACTGCCTTCCTGTGGGAAGGTTATCTCTCACTGCCAACCAGGAAGGCCAGGAGGTTGGGGGTCTACTCTCACTACCAGGTATCCCATTGACAAATAATCTGGATAGACGACGAGGAAAGGTGAACCTCACGTCTATGCTGGACCTTAGGCATCAAATATATATCATGAGAAAGAGATCGTACAGTAGGAATTTAATCTTCACAGATATTGTCAGAGCGCTTGACTGAAAGTTATCGCTTACTTCTTACTCTTTCAACGGATTAATAAATTACATCCGTTTAGAGAAGGTTTGGCTATTGTTATTTATTTGTATTCATTCAACAATATTTTAGACCGAGATAATTATACTGAAGATATTAAAGATTATTCAAAGGGCATAGACATTGGCAGGAAGAATTCAATGGGGTCTCTAGACGCAGGTTTTGAACCTAGCACGGGGAAATCTTTTTGTAAGAATAAAAGCCTGCAAATTTCCGTGGGTGATTGTCGTCAGATAACTTCTCCCTCAATATCACTAGAAAAATATAGAAATCCTAGTGGAAAAAAAAAAATCTTATACTGACTCTAATGCAAAACTCTACTCTTTTTCTATTCGAAACCCAGCGTTAGAAAACTCATCCATCAATTTGTGAAAAGACAGCCAAATGCGAAATGTTGTTCTCTATTTTTAAATTATCACTGTAACTATTCATCACTAAACTACAAGTTATAATTTTTTTTTTCTTTTTTTTACGGGCTACTGATGACTGATCATCCTTCCACCTGAAGAACAACCCTATCGTTTACCCGAATGTGTGTATAAGTGTGCGTAAGGCAGGAATGTATCTCTCAGGTGTGAGTAAAGATCCCCCGAGCGTATATATATATATATATNAAAATCAAATTTTCATATTACACCACCAATGACATATACTTATTTTTTTTTGCTTTTTTATATTTTTTTTTTATTTTTTATTTTTTGTCCTCCGTCCCCAGTTCCCCAGCCCCAATCTTGGACCTGTGACTTTTCTGAAGAGGTTTGTCATCCCTCAGACAGATTTGATCACTCCTTGGGGTCCGTCTTCCGTATGAAGAGCAACACCAGGCCTCCCTCAGAGTTAGTAGGGAACCCGGGGGTGGGGGCGAGAAGATACTTACCCTGTCAGTACCCAGTTAGCAAGTGTGTCTGTGTACGGAGGTAAATCTACCCTCTTGCCTCCTCCTGACCTTGGTACTCCTCCTAACTTGGTACTTTTCAAAAAGCTTCAAACACGAGACACGGAGACTTGGTAACGACCGGTACTTCATTCCAATGGCGTTACTTTAAATCCTCGCCAGTCTGTGTCATACATTATTTCCTCCCTTTTTAACATTATAAACCTTCATTCTCAATATATAATAAAATATATTGGGATTCAATTTATAAAAAACTACTTATAAACATTCTACTTATATTACTTTTTCTACCATATGACTATTTTTAACAAATATGGAACATTTTTCAATTTGAGTACCAGATCGCCTATCCGTGTGTGCGTATAAGTGTGCTAAGATGTACGTTTAGTTCCGCAGGTCTGGCCCAGAGCCCTTAAATAGACACTATAGGAAAAAAAAAAAGAATTATTTTTGTTATTTTAAAAGGAGTGAGTGTTTTAGTTCTCAAATGCAAGAAGAGTAATAGAACTTGGACAAGACCTCTCATTATACCAACGTGAAAAGCTTGACTATCTTAGTGGAAGTTTACTATTAGTTAAATGTACAAGAGCTTTTCTCAAATTAGATGGTAAACTTTCACAACTCTACTGAAGCCGGAGAGCTTAGCCTAAGGGCATTATTTGGACTTCAAAGGAGCTGCGGGTTCGAGTCCCGCCCTTCATAAAATTGTCTGAGAAATAGGAGTTAACCCTATTTCGCGTTTCTTTAAAATTCTGATTGATCCTAATTAGTTTTACGGGAGGTAAAAAATATATAAAAATAAAATAAACAAACAAAGCTACTAAATAACCATAGTTATTTTGCGGATTCACAAGTAGTTATTTAATATTAAGTATTAAAATTTTGCCACTCATTAAGCTCACTAATAGTTCATTCCATTGGGTATAATATAGAAAAATTTTAAAGCAATTTATTAAAACTAATATAGATATAATTATCTGGAAATCATTAGCAATTAATACAACATTATCACAGAAAATGCCTTGTATTTTATGTAACTGTTTTTTTTTAACTTTAACCTTTCCCAGTTGAACAATAGAAGAGCTTCAGTTATTTATTAGTTTATAATTAATGTGAGAGGGAGGTTGCATTGCCTGTTACGCGGTTTTCAACTCCCTCTCGTAAGTTCTCTACACCTCTGCCATGTCTGAACTATTGATGGATGGCTTCGACTTTACCGTAAACTTCCACAAGGAGCGATAGTTTCCCGATAGAATTCCTGAATGCAGCGCTCAGCCCGTCCATTAAATGACAATGCCATCTTAATAATGACAATGAGAGACTTTCATTTTGATAAGACAGTCTAAAAAAAAAATATGTATATCTGTAAATAATAAGGGTAAATATTTTTCTTGTTCTCTTGCCAGGAAATTGTATTAGTTTAAAAATAAATTTTTCATTCGATACTTATTATGGAAGAATGAATTTTTATGCGACTAATAAAGTAATTTACAATATTAGCTCATATTAGCTCTAAGTTCTTAAATTGACTGTATAATCCCAAAACTATTTTAATTTTTCACCATTCCGTCATGTATGAAGCTAAAACCTTGTCAATTAAAATTCTATAAATATGTATATGTGTGCCTTTTCCATTCCTAGTGCCTGCAAGTTTCAAGTTAAGAAACCGAATCGAGCTTATTTGAATATATACCCATTGAAGAGTTGGTTAATGACTGAAATTATATGAGGTAGAGGATTAAGTGGAGAACTAATTAAAAATATAATTTTTGGATTTTCGAAAATGTTAGTATAACATTTTCATGAGAAAAATCCTAACTAAGTGTGATACTAATAATTTCTTTCTATTTACAAAAAGGTGACGCTGTACTTGAAGTACTGTACATTACTGTATTGGATGTTAAGTTAGTGCAAAGGGAAACCCCAACTGATATCCTTTTGTGTGGAAACATTACTGCCTTCCTGTGGGAAGGTTATCTCTCACTGCCAACCAGGAAGGCCAGGAGGTTGGGGGTCTACTCTCACTACCAGGTATCCCATTGACAAATAATCTGGATAGNTTAATAATTATTACAAAAAAACAAAAACAACAACGGTGTTTACATACAAAAAACGAAGATTAAAAGTTTAAAACTATCTTTCTACTTCACCAGACAGTATAAGCCAGCCACAGTCATCGTAAATTTAATAATTAATTAATAAGCCAAATCTGCATAGTTTTTACACTTCCTATGTGATTTGCTTGTCATCCGAATAATAGAAAACTTAATCATTGTATACATACTTTATTTGTTATTTCATCCTAGAAATCTATTCCAAATAATCTGGAGGATAAATAAATGTAGAATATATAAAAATAGAATAAAAGAAGAATATTCAAATTTCGGAGAAATAATTCCTAAGAGAGGGGCAGAATTCACCTAAGTCAATACTGGAGCATCCCTTACAAATATTCAAGTCCCAGCTTTCAACAATTTTTGAAGTTCACCACCAGGCTGCCATATAAATATTTATGTGCTATATATGTATTTTTTGTAATATTGGCGAACTCAATGATCATTACATTTCTGTACTGTTAGTCTCCCTGCAAATAGATGATTTCTGTTCATTACTATCACTCCTTGGGGTCCGTCTTCCGTATGAAGAGCAACACCAGGCCTCCCTCAGAGTTAGTAGGGAACCCGGGGGTGGGGGCGAGAAGATACTTACCCTGNATTTTAATTCGTTTCCCAATAAACCCCCCCCCCCACCTCCTTAAACTGAATAGTTATGGCAACTTTAATGTAAGTCCCGATTGACAAACTTCATCAGCCATAACAGGCTCCACGGATGTATCATGATGTTGTATTCCGACATAATTATAAATTGAACAAAATTCAAGAAAATTTTCAAAAAAAAGTTTCTTCGTGAAATATGAAAGCGATCTTTACACTTTCTTTATCTTCATTAGAGGAATAAATAAAGTAAGAAAAAAATCACATTTTGTTAGTGATAGAGTAATTCCAGAAATATCTATATATCACAAATGTGAGTAGTATAGACTAAATCCAGAAATATTTCTCTCATGTGATTCTCCTAAGAGTGGTATCGGAGGCAGAATTAACGACCTAGCGAGCGGAAGATAAATCCCGACAAAAGATAAAGGCGTCCCCGTGATAAGCTAGTGATAAGAGGCGTGGTCCTCGCAGCACGTCCCCCAAGATATCGGGCGCAGATAAATCCTCAGATACCAAGGATGGCTATCACAATGACCATATTTCATCGAATATCTCTCAGCCTTTACTCTAAATCTTCATAGGAAGTGAGTAACTTGAATAGAATAGCAAATACAGAACGAATATATATAGTACATTTGAGAGGAAATATATTCTACTTCATAGCTCTGACTCCTATATAAAGGAAGAATCTAGCTATGCATCTTCTTACTGCGCATGAATTTTGAAAAAATTCTTCAATTCTTCTTTAAAACACACACCCACATTTATGTATGTACGTATGTACATATATATATAT
>KZ807003.1:699324-731096 GCA_000696205.2 Oncopeltus fasciatus
ATATATATATAATATATATAAAATAAAGCTTTACAATTTAATAGCTTAATAACTTAGAGACAGTACTAATATACTGCTGTAATACATGGGCCTGAAAAAATACACTAGATAGCAAAATTGTAAGATTTGAGAGTAAAGTCTTCTGAACGATAACGGGCACCAAATGGAACTTTGGGTTGTAAAGGCGGAAGACAAAAGAATAACTTCTACAAGAAATACAGCAAGCAGGGGTTTGTGCTCGGGCAGAAAGTAAAAGAAGTTTCGATGAGCAGTGCTTGTGGAAAGAAGAAATGCATCTGAGTCCCTGCTCAAGACAAAGAACAGTGGGAATCCGACCCAAAGGGAGACCAAGAACGAGATGGAGTGACAGAATAAAGAAAATTCGGAAATTAGACAACCCCCGAACTGGATATTTCAGGCGGTTTAAGATTTACAATGCCTCTAAAGCCAACAGGGGGAAATATATGTATTTATAAGTATATATCTGCNTGCCTTCTATAAACCTATACATATACATATTACATATGAAAATGACGTACATTTTCTGTGCTTCGTATTCTATATAATAATTATACAATGCACAATATAGAGAAAATAGCTGAGAACGAAGAGAAAAGGGTTCATTCCCATCTTCTTTGTTATTTTAGGTATTTAATATCAAATGAGGCATATCCAGGCCTTTATATGTCCATTATATTAATAATAAATAAAAAATATGTTGGAAGGGAAATTTCATGTCACATAAATTGCTAATTGACTGCATATTCTATAGGTTATATTTGAAAGTATCAAATATTTAGATTAGATAATTGTATAGTTATTTTGTTTGCAACCTCGGTGTACAAGTAGGTAATAAGAGACAGCCTCTTACAAGTCCATGCGCTAAGAGAAGAAAAAAAGAAGCTATATAATAAGATAAAAAATTAATAATGCTAACTTTTATTCCAAAAATAAATGTCTTTTTAATATTTGTAGTTTTAAATATAAATATACGTAATATTATTTATATTTCAACATATTATTATAATTATTATTTACATTTTATTGTTAGAAAATTAATTTCGAACATAATTTTGTAAAATTCAAATTTATTTGCTTGATTTACTCTGTATTTATCAGACACTTATCTCTGCAGTGTAAAATTTCTATTTATTAAAAAAAAGTGGTGGGGGGGGGGTAAAGGCGAAAATTGGTGTATTTTCTACAGAAAGTATTTAGCACAAATGGTTGACTTCAGAAGAGCTGGGAATAACAAATCCTCTGAGAGGTGTGAAATATCTTGCTAAAGTATTTTTTCTTTGATGGACGAAGTCATTACTTTTAATAGTGCAGCCTCTCCAGTGTCGAGGAGAGAGGCTTTTTTCTCCAGCAAAACCAGGCATTTCCCACGGTTTTCACTAAGCTCTTCAAACATTAATTTTTTTTTTTAAAATGAAAGAATATAGTTCAAGGATATAAAATAGATGATATAAATGCAATAATACAAAAAACAACAAATTTTCACTAAGGTTAACGATAAGAATGTCAGTTTCTAAGTATTCAGAGCAGTAACAACAGGAATTTTTCTTTTTATAATTTGTTTCCTTATCGATGGTAGGTGTGACGAGAGAAATATCGACCGAGCGTTAGTGCAGTTAAAGTATTCAGGCTGTCGTGGGGAATCAAATCAGTTTGTTATTAGATGATTTTTTTTTTGGATCTAATTTGACCGAACCCTAACTAAAATCATCTAATAATAATCTCTACTAAAAAAAAAAAAAAAATAACAAAAACTCTCCTTTTAATCAAATCAGTTCGTTTTGTAACTGTTAAGCTTTCTTTCTCTATGCTGGAGAAATTAGTCAGGGTTTTTTCGGCCAGGATCAGAAATATAAAATACCCCAAAGTTGTTGGATAATTACTTTATTATTGCCGACAATTCGACATAACTTGTAAGTCATCTTCAGAGTGATGTCTGGAGAGATCTCCGAGTGATGTTTAAGGTCAAATCTCAGAATCAAGAGCTAAACTGACTACTGCCAACCAACCTACAAACATTATATTTTTTAAATCTTTTGTCTTTTTCTTATACTGTCTATTACATATCAAAATATAGTTATTTACACACACATTTGAAGTAAGTTTTATATTTGGTATATGTTTTGCAAATTATTAAAGGTTTTTGTCTTTGGTTATAATCGAGTATGAGGAAGGGAATTTTTAGAGACCAAATTGAACAATCATGATAATCTTATTTTTAAGATCTTTTAAATAATATTTTTCATATATTTACTCTTAGGATAGAAATAAAAATCTGAATCATAATATAAAATATTAGTTTATTTTCCATTATTTATAAACATTAAAGAAAAAAAAAAAAGATGAACAATAAGGTAATATTTAAGAGTGAACTAGAATGATTGAGCGCCTCCCTTCACTTATCCCTCCCTGATTGACTATGCTATTCTTAAGAAATTAACCTTCACACTTCTATTAGGCCGTGCCATTTTAGTCATTTATATCCCCCTTATGAAGTATGGGAATTCGGCTAAGATTACTTGGCTTCCGACTTGAATTTCTTTCTCCGTTGTGGAAATCAAAACATTAAGAGCAGGAAATTACATGACATAGATATTACACATACAAATATTGAATAGCTGCATGCTACAAGACTGCAATTCGTTTACGACGCAGCTTCTGCGTCACGGTCATTTATTGATGGATTCTAACTTCACCAACAGCTGACAAAGCAGCCCAGGTCGTTGTGAAGCATTTAAGAAGATAATCCTTATTCCTTCAGGATAGGTGTAAGAATATAGCAAAAATGAAGTATTTGATCACTATTAACTTAATAAGTAGATAGTAAGTAGGTGTTTTCTTTCTATCTTATTTCCTTTACCCAAGATGAAGGAGCATATATTCAGAAATGAATAATAACAAGGCCAACTGGTCTGGATATAATTTTTTTATGAACCATACTATTTCATCTGACCAAAAAAAAAAAAAAGTTAATAAAAAATCATTAAGCAAACAAAATCATGCAAAAAAAAACATTCTTATAAGCATTTAGATAATTTAAAATTAGCTCATTATTGGTAATATAACTTCAGCGACTTCCCTTGAATAGTCAAAGTATTTCTAGTAGGCCAAGTGACCGTTACTCAGCAGCTGTTCAGATACATTATATGTACAATATTCAGTATTGTAAATATATTACAGGATTCAATATGATGCTGACAGATTTTGTTTCCAATTCGATTTCAGAATATACTTTTTTTTTTTTTTTTAAACAGACAACATCAAATTTTGGAAGGACAACATGAATTTATGATTTGATGGCGGTGAGAGTGGGGTTAGTACCCAAGGTACTCCTTCACAGGCATAATCAGTCCTCTAGGAGGTCTCTCGACCAGCGTCGCCTTCGTCTTTTGGGCAGATCGGCAGGGCATTATGGTGTGGGACCATATGCACAAAGAGTTCTGTGAATTTATGTATTGTTGTTAAAGTGTGCTGTTTGGTTGGAAACATATTTAGGAGCAATGGCGATTAACCTGAACACTTTAGATTGCCGAGTCTCTTTACAGTTATCAGGTGGTTGTTTGTCTGCTCCGTAAAACAAAATTTATCCTTTGTATTAGTAATACATTTTTTTTTTAAAATCCGCTTACAATTTTTGACTATTTCGAATTTTCTCAGACCCACTCGCAAACACCCGTTTGATATCCTTTGTTGTTTCCCATCAAACAGCTAAGTTTCTTTACCAACTAATGAAACAGTAATTGTCTGAGACTTAATCTTGATGCGCTACTTGTGAACCACTGAATATAGGCAGCAACATTTCTATTTTCTATGGCGATTATGTATGTAACAAATGTATTGATTATCAATCTTCCAAAAAGTACTTATACCCCGTTTGTTCCAAGTAGCTCAATGACGTAGTAGGTCTATAGAAGCTCCCATGATTGTTCTTATTCCTCCTTGGAAGCTTCGAATCACCGTTCCAGAATATCCATGAAATAATGTGCTGCTGTTTTCAGCATATTTTTAATATCGTGCCACCTGGTTATGCTCACCGCCGCCCACTACACAAATAAGTGTATACACTAACTGCCATAGTCGAATGAGTTATCTTCCTTAAGGATAAACATGTTTATCTCAGATTAAAATAGCTAGGCCGCCAATGTTTTCACTAGTTGTCTTCCTTCTCCAATTCAGAAAAAATATAGACATATTTATTTATACATCTTGAAATAGATGTCAGATTTTTTTAAATCTGAAACTCTTTTTATAATTGGTTGATTAATGAAAAATTCTTCCGCAAAATAATTATTAATAATCGTAGAATAATTTAGGTTGACAGAGATGAACCCAAAAATTCCGTAAATATGTAGATTTTATAATTTTCATAAAAGATAGACTCCAATAAGAGTGTATAAATAGCTTACTCTTAAAGCCTAAAAAGACTGAGAACGGGTTAGGTTATGTCGTTCAGGCTGTCTGTAGACCGACAGGGATAGGAAACAAAGGAAGAAGCGCTAACTCAATAGTTCATTCACTCTATGTCTTAATAATTGTTACATAATTAAATGTTTTAAAATTCCTTTGATGTCAACTCCCTACAATCCAAATTTTAACTGCAAATAAATAACTTTTTCAAGCAGTAATAAAAAGACCAAGCATCGCTATATTCAAAAACCTTGAATTGAATATGGGTTATCCTTAGGATTATAAAATCACTTTTATAAAAAAAATGTAATAAGCACAAATTATATTACATATATTCTATTATTGATATAATAAAAGTCTCATAGAAAATTCCATATTTATATCAGGTATTCATTACATAGGTATAATATAAGTGAAGTGAGGGAAAAAGTGGTCCATGCATAACAATACACTTATTTACAAAAGAATTACGGAATGGAAACACACTTATGTCATTTATTTTTTGCCATATCATTAATTTTCTTCTCAAACACATGACAGCTGTATTTGAGGGAATTAGAAGTGGAACGAAGAAGTATTGCAGTCTGAGAACAATAATTGTGTAGCCACTGTCACCCCCAGCTGTAAGAGACAGAACATAATAGCTGTCAGAATAAATTACATTCCAAACATCTGTACTTTCACAGACCCACATAAATTTCTCCAGTTATCTCTTAAAGTGTCTCACTGTATAATATAATTACTGTAATAATAAACAACTATGATTTCATTTATAATAATAATGCAACTGGTAAGAATATATTACATTAGTATTTGTGTTATCCGCATCTGAAGTAAATTTATACAAATGATTCGCTAGAAACTATTATTCTCTGAAAATAATAACTAATAAATGATACCAAAGATAACTGCTGCGGATAAATTATGACGGTCTTTCACAATTTAAATTAGTTATCTTTTCCATTTGCCAGCAATTAAAAAAAAAAATTATTAAGCAAATCTAAATCGTCTCAACAGATTACTCTCAAGGAAATTAAGCTATTAACGTTGGTACGACTATTAATTATCCATTTCTTAGTATATTATATTTAAGGATATATATATATATACATACATATTATATCCTTTTTTTAATTGTTATGAGTCTTTGGCATATAAACTGGGGGACAAAAAAAACCGGCGCACCTGGAATTTTACCTGAAAAATGCATATAAACATTTTTATAATAGGTCAAAGGTCACAATTTGCTCACCTTTATTTATTGTGATATATTTTGTTTGTTGTATACCAAGAATAAAGGGTAAAAAACACAACATGAATGGGTAAAAAAATCTTTATTGAAAAATAAAAGAAAAATGGTCACTTTTAGAAAAAAATAAACACACTCTAAACGAAAAATAACACTCTATTATTAAGAAATGTGAGTCATTAGTACCGAGTGTTGCCTCCCCTTGCTTGAATAACATCCCGGGTTCTTCTAGGCATACTGCGAATCAGGTTGGCTACACGATTTTGAGGTATCTGATCCCATTCACGTACCAGAGCCGTCCTTAGCTCTTGGAGGTCACTTGGTGGGTTCTGTTGTCGCCGAATGGACGTTCCAAGCTGGTCCCAAAGGTGTTCGATAGGGTTGAGGTCAGGGCTGCGAGCTGGCCACTCCAAAGTGCGGACGCCTACCTCATCCAGGTAGTCCCTTACAACGTGTGCGACGTGTGGCCGTGCATTATCATGCATAAAAAGGAAATTGGGTCCGATAAACGTGGCAAACGGTACCACATATTCCTCCAGAATGTCAGTCACATACGTATGTGCATTAAGCGTTGGCCTTCGGAACACATAGAGGTCTGTCTTAGCCTCTAAACAAATTCCACCCCAAACCATCACCGAGCCCCCTCCAAACTGCACTCTTCCCCTAATGTTGCACTGTGCATATCGCTCGCCTAATCTTCTCCACACTCGAACTCGGCCATCTGCACCGTACAGGTTAAACCTGGACTCGTCAGAAAAGAGAACAGAGGCCCAATCATCTTCTGTCCAGGCGGAATGTTCTCGACAAAAGTTGAGGCGAGCTGTTCGGTGCGCTGCGGTGAGCAGAGGGCCGGATGCGGGGACTCTGGAGTGGATATCGAGCTCTGCAAGCCTCCTCCTTACTGTTCGCACGCTTACATTTGATTGAAAGCGATTTCTGAGGGCCTGGAGAGCAATGAAGCGATCATCAGCTGGGAGTGTCGCTCTTGGACGGCCTGATCCCGGCCTCCTGGCATAGCTACCAGTTTCGCGAAACCTCTGAACTGCCCGGCGAACTGTTGTTTCAGGCAGTCCATGAACTCTGGCCGCGTATCGTTGGCTTCGGCCGTCTTCGATCAACGCCATAATTCGCGCAACAACCTCTGTCGTCAAAACCATTTTTAATGTTTTAAAATTATGAATTTTCTCTTTAAGAAAGAAAGGAAAGAAGAAACGCCAATCAATGTGTTTCTGGAGACAAACTGAATTCAAAATTATGAATTTTTCCTTTAAGAAAGAAAGGAGAGATAAAGTCCATCTTTCAGTTTATATCATTAATCCTAGAGAGGATTAAGACATTTGTTGTCAAAACATAAGGAATCGTACTCCCATTTGATCTGTCGTGCCAGTTATTACACCGCACACAAAAATAATTATTTAATCTGCATTTTTCAGGTAAAATTCCAGGTGCGCCGGTTTTTTTGTCCCCCAGTGTATATGCCCTTGGGCACCACCATTAAATGTATATGTGTATTAGGAGGGCGGTGATGGGCATGAAAGAGATATACGCTCCAAACTATTTTTTCTTAGGCAATATCAATCCTCTAGTAGGTAATTCAGTGAACATGGTATCTTCATCATGAGGGAGGATCGCCAGGGAGATGAGAAGTGGACTTGTTATGCATGAGGATGTTCTTTTCACCATATGGTTTACTTACTACGAAAAGGATGATGCATGCGTTTTGTGCATTTTTGTCATTTGGTTTTCGTGATAGATTAGAAATATTTTAGTGGTCTAGAAGAATATTCTTAATATTTTGGTTCTGTATATGTTTATAATTTCATTGTTTAACTGTTTCTTAACCTATAGCCCGCACGTCCATATTAGCTTTATGAAATATTTGTGGATGTTTATATCTGTCATTTTAATATGAATTTGCGGTTCAGGTGGGAGTAAAGTGGTTTGTTTAATAATGCGTAAAGTGTTCTGTTTTTCCTTTCTTGTATGTAGATTCCATGTCAGTCTTCTGACAAATCATGCCTAAATATTTACTGTGCGTATCTTCGGAATGCGACTGCTGTTGATTTGGACTATTCAGCATATTTTTAGTCTCAGGCTGAATGAGTTGAGATTTTGTGTGATCTATTTTTCGGAGGGTGCGCTGTTCACGATTGTATTCATAAGTGTAACTGGAAAATGTATGACGCTCTGATATGGTTTCGATGTGTGGTTAAGATTCCTTATTATCTGCAAATGAAGCTAGTCTTTGGTGCCTGGATGAGTTGGGAGGTTGCGTGTCTGTATAGAATGAATAAGAGTAACGCCAATATTGAACCCTGAGGGACGCAAGTTCAAAGTCATGGACAAGTCAAAGTAACAAAGAAGTACCTTTCCTCCTACTGAAGAGTATAGAGGTCTTATTTCGTATTTGAGCCCGGGTTACACCACCTCTGAGAACACCCAGGAATACAGCGCTTAGTGTATGCTCTAGTGAAGTGGTGGTGTCTGATTTGGCGTTCCTGAGTAATGTTGTTTGTCTGTATGCGTTCTAGTATGCATCAATATAATATTCTTTTAGTTGTGTCAGAATGGACAGTAAACTAATTGGTTGAAAAGTGGATATATTATGTTCAGTAGGTTCGGATTACGTATCAGCGAGACATGTATATGAATTTACTTTATCCAGAGCAATACATTATAGAGCAATTGGAAGAAAACAACCCCTTAACGTAGTGTCTCTTGGAGTGCCCCTTTAATTAGTACAGTAAGATAATACAGTAGAATTCCCCAAAATAATATTTGAATATTAGGGAAGAGAGGATTCACAATCGCACGAACTGGAAGTAGAAATCGACTGAATATGTAGAAGAATGAATGGTGTTCTTCTGAAGTGTTAGCCCACAGACAGCTTCCCTTATTTATTAATATGGAGGGGTGAGAGTGGGATTTTCTGTGTGTGGGCTTTGTAAATGTACGCTCACACTCTCGTTTCCTGTTGTAAATATGAAGAATTATCGGGAAGTTGTTGAATAGCTTCAATCTGAAGACGTCCTTAAATTATTTATATTGATTGCCAGGAAAATCCCATACCGTAAACATTTCCTCTTCAGCAGTTCCCTCAAAAGTAGAGACGAAGGGCGAATTGTTTTTTTTTGAAACTGGAAATATTCTTTGCGTGTTCTTTTACTGGGAATCTTATATTTTTTTTCCTTCTTCAGAGCTCTCTCTCTCTCTCTCTCTGCGTGTGTGCGTGAGTGTGCGTGTTATATGTATTGTACTGTCTACACTTTTGATTCAGCTTCACCTAACTGTGTTCATTGTAGATAAAAAAAATTATTTAAAAGCCGCGTTATATTGCCTAAAGTAACATCTTGTTTCCCTTCAGGAGTACTAATAAAACATTCTTCGCTGAGGTAAGCCAAAGAGACAGCAATAAAGCCGGCTTTGATTCACCGCTAAATGTGTCACTCACTGCTGTTCTCACTCAGAGGTGAAGAAGCCTTCCAAGGAGACGTCTGATGCCGAACGAAAACTAACAACAGACCTTTGATCAGGACTTCCCAGAGAGATCAAGGTAGATTTATCTAATTTCTCTGGGGAGTTTGTTAGCACATCTTTGTTAGGTTGTTCTCTGTGGGGTGTGCATCCTTCCTGCTTCAATCCTCAACAGTTTGACGTCAGATAAGTTAGTCACAAAGCAGAGACTTCAACTTTCTATAATGGCTGTTAGGAGCAGTAATCGGACGTACTTCATTAGTGTCTCTCTTTGCATGGAATAACTTCTATTCTTCGAGAGAGTTCACAGCAATATTTTCCGGAAGATTAAAGAAAAATATCTAAATTACTCGCAAGTTGTCTAAAATAATATTTACTACTCAGGAATATCTGAATACGAGGGGAGGCCTTCAGCTAGATATTGAAGTTTAGTGCCTCGTGCCTTCGTAAGTAAACTTATGCTTTGAACAGCCTCCCACTAACTCTCTCACTCTCTCTCTCTCTCTTCCTCCCTCCCAGCTTTAGTAAATAGCTATGAAAAGTAGTCTACACAGTTAACTAATTCTAGTTCCTCATTGACCTCTATTCTGACTCCATCATCATAACCATGCAAATGATTGAAGTTCTTACATTAAACATAACTATTATTTTGTATGTTATCTTTGTGAGGCCCCGTTATTAGCAAGCGTATGGCTATGTATCCTCTACTAAACTTCCTACCAGTTTTCTCTACGTGTCTACAAAAGGCAAGACCTACAGGAAATAGAGAACACCCGAGGATTTCTTATACACTATCCTGTCTACTCATCCTGATATTTTGAAAATTATCTCTGCCTTTTTTTTTTATTCTTCGTAAAATCTTTTAAACTTAATTACTTCTTTTATTGCCTATTTTCTTTGCTCATTTAATATTTGAGGTTTATCATTACTATAATTATCAATTTCCTAGAATTCTTTCGAAAAACAGTTATCGTCTCCGCAACGGCTGAATTAAAATGTTTTTTTACTAAATCCCAAAATCCCAAGCGGAACATTCCCTGAGTATGGTTATTTTACCTCTCCTCACGAAACTTTTTCAAAGGGATAAGAACTAACCCATCCAGAGAACATTGGGATCTCTCTCCCTTTCATCGAAAAGCTGTTAATGTGGGATTTAAAAAAAAAAATTGTACTGTAAAAATTCTTACGTGTAGAAGGTTGGTATATATATATATATATACGTATTAATATATATTTTCTAATTTTACGTCAGAATTACACCAGAGAGAGAGAGTGTGCGTATCTTCGGAATGCGACTGCTGTTGATTTGGACTATTCAGCATATTTTTAGTCTCAGGCTGAATGAGTTGAGATTTTGTGTGATCTATTTTTCGGAGGGTGCGCTGTTCACGATTGTATTCATAAGTGTAACTGGAAAATGTATGACGCTCTGATATGGTTTCGATGTGTGGTTAAGATTCCTTATTATCTGCAANGACAACGAGACGCAGAAGGAAGAACACGGACTGAATGAGCCCCTGGTATTCCTTGGCGCAAGGCGATTGGGTTCGACACCTTTGGAACCAAAGCGAGCTGGTCGACAACGAGACGCAGAAGGAAGAACACGGACTGAATGAGCCCCTGGTATTCCTTGGCGCAAGGCGATTGGGTTCGACACCTTTGGAACCAAAGCGAGCTGGTCGACAACGAGACGCAGAAGGAAGAACACGGACTGAATGAGCCCCTGGTATTCCTTGGCGCAAGGCGATTGGGTTCGACACCTTTGGAACCAAAGCGAGCTGGTCGACAACGAGACGCAGAAGGAAGAACACGGACTGAATGAGCCCCTGGTATTCCTTGGCGCAAGGCGATTGGGTTCGACACCTTTGGAACCAAAGCGAGCTGGTCGACAACGAGACGCAGAAGGAAGAACACGGACTGAATGAGCCCCTGGTATTCCTTGGCGCAAGGCGATTGGGTTCGACACCTTTGGAACCAAAGCGAGCTGGTCGACAACGAGACGCAGAAGGAAGAACACGGACTGAATGAGCCCCTGGTATTCCTTGGCGCAAGGCGATTGGGTTCGACACCTTTGGAACCAAAGCGAGCTGGTCGACAACGAGACGCAGAAGGAAGAACACGGACTGAATGAGCCCCTGGTATTCCTTGGCGCAAGGCGATTGGGTTCGACACCTTTGGAACCAAAGCGAGCTGGTCGACAACGAGACGCAGAAGGAAGAACACGGACTGAATGAGCCCCTGGTATTCCTTGGCGCAAGGCGATTGGGTTCGACACCTTTGGAACCAAAGCGAGCTGGTCGACAACGAGACGCAGAAGGAAGAACACGGACTGAATGAGCCCCTGGTATTCCTTGGCGCAAGGCGATTGGGTTCGACACCTTTGGAACCAAAGCGAGCTGGTCGACAACGAGACGCAGAAGGAAGAACACGGACTGAATGAGCCCCTGGTATTCCTTGGCGCAAGGCGATTGGGTTCGACACCTTTGGAACCAAAGCGAGCTGGTCGACAACGAGACGCAGAAGGAAGAACACGGACTGAATGAGCCCCTGGTATTCCTTGGCGCAAGGCGATTGGGTTCGACACCTTTGGAACCAAAGCGAGCTGGTCGACAACGAGACGCAGAAGGAAGAACACGGACTGAATGAGCCCCTGGTATTCCTTGGCGCAAGGCGATTGGGTTCGACACCTTTGGAACCAAAGCGAGCTGGTCGACAACGAGACGCAGAAGGAAGAACACGGACTGAATGAGCCCCTGGTATTCCTTGGCGCAAGGCGATTGGGTTCGACACCTTTGGAACCAAAGCGAGCTGGTCGACAACGAGACGCAGAAGGAAGAACACGGACTGAATGAGCCCCTGGTATTCCTTGGCGCAAGGCGATTGGGTTCGACACCTTTGGAACCAAAGCGAGCTGGTCGACAACGAGACGCAGAAGGAAGAACACGGACTGAATGAGCCCCTGGTATTCCTTGGCGCAAGGCGATTGGGTTCGACACCTTTGGAACCAAAGCGAGCTGGTCGACAACGAGACGCAGAAGGAAGAACACGGACTGAATGAGCCCCTGGTATTCCTTGGCGCAAGGCGATTGGGTTCGACACCTTTGGAACCAAAGCGAGCTGGTCGACAACGAGACGCAGAAGGAAGAACACGGACTGAATGAGCCCCTGGTATTCCTTGGCGCAAGGCGATTGGGTTCGACACCTTTGGAACCAAAGCGAGCTGGTCGACAACGAGACGCAGAAGGAAGAACACGGACTGAATGAGCCCCTGGTATTCCTTGGCGCAAGGCGATTGGGTTCGACACCTTTGGAACCAAAGCGAGCTGGTCGACAACGAGACGCAGAAGGAAGAACACGGACTGAATGAGCCCCTGGTATTCCTTGGCGCAAGGCGATTGGGTTCGACACCTTTGGAACCAAAGCGAGCTGGTCGACAACGAGACGCAGAAGGAAGAACACGGACTGAATGAGCCCCTGGTATTCCTTGGCGCAAGGCGATTGGGTTCGACACCTTTGGAACCAAAGCGAGCTGGTCGACAACGAGACGCAGAAGGAAGAACACGGACTGAATGAGCCCCTGGTATTCCTTGGCGCAAGGCGATTGGGTTCGACACCTTTGGAACCAAAGCGAGCTGGTCGACAACGAGACGCAGAAGGAAGAACACGGACTGAATGAGCCCCTGGTATTCCTTGGCGCAAGGCGATTGGGTTCGACACCTTTGGAACCAAAGCGAGCTGGTCGACAACGAGACGCAGAAGGAAGAACACGGACTGAATGAGCCCCTGGTATTCCTTGGCGCAAGGCGATTGGGTTCGACACCTTTGGAACCAAAGCGAGCTGGTCGACAACGAGACGCAGAAGGAAGAACACGGACTGAATGAGCCCCTGGTATTCCTTGGCGCAAGGCGATTGGGTTCGACACCTTTGGAACCAAAGCGAGCTGGTCGACAACGAGACGCAGAAGGAGGAACACGGACTGAATGAGCCCCTGGTATTCCTTGGCGCAAGGCGATTGGGTTCGACACCTTTGGAACCAAAGCGAGCTGGTCGACAACGAGACGCAGAAGATGTGTGTTTGTGTAATTTTATTATATATATTTATATATATGTATGTATAGTACATATTATATATGTATGTATGTGTATATATATATCCACCCACACACTCGCGCCTCTCATAAAAAATATAAATTTATTAGCGTTTTAGTTGCAATGGTATTGAGAAGCGAATTTTCTTGAGTTAAACAATTATTTCAGTCACATTCAATTATTATTTTAGTATTATTTAGATAAATTTTTATCAGTGAAGTGGGTTAAACCATTATGAATTAATTTTTTACACTTGATTCAATTTCATGTCTTCAAATTATAAAACTTTTAAAATCGATAGTGATTCTAGAAGAAGTAGTAATTGTCAGGTACATTGTTGAGAAGATGTCACCTTGGGTGAAATGGGTGATACATCGCTCTTTCATATTGGCCTGCTATTTTCCCCGTAAAATCGAAATTATTTTTGTATAACCTCCCTCTTTCCCACCGGGTCACAAAGGGAGGGGATATCTCCAATTAGCCACTGGTTTATCTCTCTATATAAGCTTGTCTGAGGCGGGATTTGAACCCACAGCGCCAGGATAGTGATACCCGCAGAATGTATGAGATAGATATTTCATCATTTATTTATTATTGACTATCCGAATATTCTCATCCTCAATGACTTCATGCTTCGCAATTAGCTAAAAGTAAAGTAAACTTTACATCACATAGTTTACGTCTACAAATATTGATATACTTCTTATACAATATTGACACATTTACTTAATTATTCAAATATATTCCGTCCTTTAAGGCTGGGGGGGGGGGGGTCATTGATTGAAATTGAAGTGGATTAGTTAAGAGGCACTAAAAGTCTGCTCCGAACAGTATTAGAGGCGATTAGAAGATTAAGGGGTGGGGGGTGAAGTAATTGTGGGAGGGGGGAGGAGACAGTTGTTTCCCCTCCAACCTGTACGCATTAACGTAGAGGTATTCCTTCCACAGGGATATTACCTGCTATTACTGCATATCATTCGGATACGAACAAGTCTTGGGTAGACACGAAGGAGAGGAAGTATATTCTCCATGTATTGTCATAGACATTTTTCACTGAAATAGTGTTGAGGCAGCATCTAGACACAGCCCACTCTAGTAAAGAGCATTTAACCGAGTTTTACAGTGAGAGTACAACCTACACACAATTATCATGTGTTTTAATGTATATGAGTGTACCAAAAACAGTTTTTAAAATTTTTTATTTATGATTATTTAACATTATTTTCAACCACTTAAATACATGAAAGGAAGGACTATCTACAGGTTACCATTCTATTCCCATTACCTACGGGTCGGGCAAGAATTTACTTTGGGAATCGCCATTGTGAACTCGGGTCCTTACCTTTTGAATATGTTCTCAACGTTACCTAAAGAAGGTTCTTTGTCTCTCTAAATATTTAAGGCAAAATAAATAAAACCCAGGAAAATAAAAACTTATAGCTCTCCTTCCGACTTGAGACCCTCCGACGAGTGACAGGATCGACTTTTGGTATAATATAGCAAAGTATACGACATACGATAATATATCGTTTTACCTTTATTACGATAGTATAGTATTGATATTGCGTACTTCTATAGTGCTACATAGACGAGGGAGTTTAATAGAATCAATTCGTGTATTATTTTCTAATTATGTCCAGAAGGTCCGACTAAATTTAATGTAACAATGTACCTTGGCAGCTTGAGAAGAAGAATTTATTAAAGCATATAACCTGATACATGAAATGGTATCATATGAGAGGAGGCAAGAAACTGGTGCATATATATACGTGTGTGTGTGTTTGTTAGTCTGTACAGACATACCCACACATATAACGTAAAAGAGTGAAGTTTGAGGTTCTAGCACACAGATTATTGAATGCATTGAAGAGACCAAGAATGAAGAGATAGATAACATTTGGGAAGAAGGATATGAAGGAGCCTGAAACAACAGCGAGATACAAGAGATTCTGTTTAAGGTAAGCAGATGAAAAGTTTGTCAGCTTACGAAACAAGCGGACGAAACTCTGCCAACAAAAGGGTCAATAAATAGCTAGACAATGTCAGCTCCTTCGAGCATAAGACGATGTATTCGTCTTTCTCGAGGGTTAGGCTCTCGCTAGTGTGTTGGGAATTTAATAAGTTATCTTGCTCGTCCCAGTGGTGTAAGTGGTAGCATACTGGCCCGGAAAGCAGGAGATCCAGGTTCGAGTCTTGGCTGGGACAGATAGATTTTTTTATTCTATTCCCTTGCATTAATTGTTTGATAAGAATTAAATTGTCAGGGATATAAGAATTTGAACAAATACGGAAGTAACGCATAAAATTAAGGCATATCTTTGATTCTACATTGAGAAAGTAAAAATTCTCTCTTTAAAATTGTACACCCACATACTCTTAGGTATTAAAAGTAGGTTTACCTTAGAATGTGTGGGTGTAAAATTTAAAATTTTTATTTTCTCAAAGTAGGAGCGAAGATTTGCCTGAATTTTAAAAAGAAGTTAAGCTATCTACGTGAATAGATAGAACGATATTTAAAAGAGCTTATTTCAGATAATCTCTTGTGAAAAACAACATAAATGTAACAAATATCTCTGGAAGAGCCAGAAAGTAGGATCCTCTTATTGGAATGTATGTGTCTGTTCGATCCAGACATCTTGGATTCGGTTTACTGGAGGCTCAAGTGCACTCGACAAAACCTTCCTCTCGAGCTTATGACGCTCTTAGCATGGCCAATATCATTCTTTCTATAAAGTAATTTGATTTAAAGAATGGGATGGTTGCAAGTGTTATTTTTTTGTTGAAATTTTATTTATTTTTGCATATATTAAAAAGTTTGACACTCCTCTATCTGAATGGGCCCTGGATGTTAGGACTGTATGTAAGTGAAGACTTGCACATTGGTCCCTACAAGTTGACAGAGTATGTATTCAGTTTTGTATACTTGGATCTAAACTTATCCCTGGGAATGCCTTCTCCAGCAACTCTAGGACATGCAGTGAAAGATTAACGTAGCTAACAGGTGTTACTCTGGTCTGGCTAGACACTTCAGGAGGCATTTCTTGTGTAACTGTACGAAGGTGAACTTGTAAAAGACACTGGCGAGCTCGGAGATTACATATGGTTCTTTGAAATGGGCTATTACAACAGCTGACGATAAAAGGAAGCGGCCTATGTGGAGGTTCCAGGAGCTGTCAACCACGATGTGAAAAGAGTAAGTCATTGTAGTAGGTAGACCATGTTGCAAGGATGAGCCCAGACAAATGAGCCCCTGGTATTCCTTGGCGCAAGGCGATTGGGTTCGACACCATTGGAACCAAAGCGAGCTGGTCGACAACGAGACGCAGAAGGAGGAACACGGACTGAATGAGCCCCTGGTATTCCTTGGCGCAAGGCGATTGGGTTCGACACCTTTGGAACCAAAGCGAGCTGGTCGACAACGAGACTGCAGAAGAAAGAACACGGACTGAATGAGCTATCATTATCACTCTGGAGATAACTTACAAGTTAAGTCAAAACGTTGGCAATAATGAAATAATTTCTTTTTTTATAACCTTTATTTTGATATTTCATTCTGTTAAAAATAAATAAAAACATTTTGAAATTCTCTTTTCAGCCCTGAAGAAGCCATCACATGATGTGCGAAAGCTCGGCAAATAACAACAACTTAACACGGTCCAACCCGGAAGAAGAAACGGTAAATTTTGTAATTAAATTAAAATGAATAATAAAAAAATGACATTAATGAAAGTCCCATGAGGAGAGAAGGTGACCAGTGTCATCACTCTCTAATTATTTACAGATTATGTCCCCAGGAGGTCACGGGGCCATCTTCGTTTGAGCCGACGGGAAGGGTTGTAAGTGTTGGAGTTGGAAGACAAGGTCTATGCTCAATAGCATTCCATCCTAATCCACTGATTACGATGGAATGGCAGTTTACTGTGGAAAAGGCTGAAGCACGAAGAAACTAGGTCCTGAACGAAAGGAATATTAAAATCCTGGTGAAGAGAGAAATTTGATACGTAAAGGGGAGCATTTTAAATTATTCTCAGGGTTTTGGAATGAAAGGACTGGATTCTTTAGATGTTGGAAGGGTTGGCGGCACCCAGATTTCTACTCCATAAGTCCAGATTGGTCGTAATAAGGATTTGTAGAGCGTCAGTTTGTTTTAAATAAGTAAGATTAGAGTTCTTATTGATGAGTCTGATTAGAAGTCCATATCGTCGATTAGTTCTTGTCTTTTAATTTTATATTTATTTTATCGGGATGGGAGGATAGGATAGCTTTGTCGTCGGCAAATAGAGCTAAGAGGGTACTTGGATGGGTAGGGATGACAGCAGTAGGATAGGTCCAAGCACACTACCTTGAGGAACTTGGCAAAAATCTGAGTAATCTAATCCTTGCCGAACCCTAAAGAAACGGTTGAATAAGTAAGACTTAAAGATAAGGCAAGTGTTACTAGGAAGAATGAATTCCAGTTTAAGCAGAAGACCACTGCACCTTATCAAATGGGAAACATCCAAAAAAGTTCTTGAGCACTACTCTTTGCGCTCAAGGAAAGAGGAAATGTAGTCTGCGACGCGAAACACCTGCTGGACAGTAGAATATTTACTTCGGAAACCAAACTGATGATTTGGGAGGATATTGAAGGCATCATTCGTTTTAACAGAATTTTTCAAAAACCTTAGAATGTGAAGGAAGGAGACTTATAGGATGGTAGGATGAAGGATTATGTGGTGGTTTTCCAAGTTTGAAAAATAGTATTATATCAGAATATTTCCAGAGGAGAGGGAAGTAGGTAGTTCTGAAGATGCAATTATAAATGTAGGTCAAGAATACAATTGCTTTTTGGGAAGATTACGGAGAATTTGGCCGGTGATTAAATCATATCCGGGCGATTTGCGTTTAGGCAGATGAGAGATTATATACTTGACCTCGAAAGGTGTTACTGCCTTGAGTGGTAAAGGCATAGCATGTCCACAGACTCCTCAGTCTCCATGGTATTGGACAGGTCTAAGAGATCTAGGAGGGATGAGGAGTAAATGTTTGCTTGAGGTGCTGGGCAAACAATTCGGCCTTGTCTATGTCAGAAGAGGCCCAGGAACCAGAGAGTGGAAGCTTCATGGCTCTTAAGGATTCTACGACTGGCAATCCAGAGGGATATTTTCTCCTGCTGAGAGGGAAGACAGTGGTCATTAAAACCCTCATTTCGTAAAGCCCCTAATTTTCGCTTTACGAATGAAATAATTAACCGAACAATTTTGGAGTATGTTATCTTATTTTCTATTCCTAGTCGAGACCCTGACTAATTTCCCCAGCATAGGTGTAAAATGTAATATTTTAACGTTTACACTAACGCTTATTAAGGAAGATATTTCCCAACAGTGGATCTTGGATTCCTTACATTTTATGTGTGGTTCGGTTTTTTCTATTTTCTTAATTTATCTTATTTATATTCATATTTAATGAAACGTACGAAATATATTTAGATTACACAGCTTCGTTGTGACGGACTTTTAAAAAAGTATATTTCTGAAATTATCAAGCGTTCTAAATTAAAGAAAAGTCGAGTTATTGCCAATAAATTGAAAGAGTCGTTTTACTTCTTTAATTAAAAAGAGAAAACTTCGTAATTAATTAACTTAATTGGTTTTATCGATGATGTCGACATTCAGATTTATAATCTTCTCAAGTTCATTAGTGTACATAAGTATTATTTTTCTTTAAATGAAAATATTTTTGAAGATATTTCATTAATAACTTATAAATTGGTGGGGTTATATTTCAGACAATCTACTGTATTACTAGAAGAAAAAAAAATTAAAATTTAGTACCCAGGGCGTACGTTGGAAATGATGACGAATAATAAGCAGACTACCTCTGGAGTTAAGTGGGTTCTCACAGAAGGAATCTCAAGCGTGCACCCTTATTCAATAGATGTCACCCTCTGAGTCTGTTTGTCCTGCATAAATTAAGTTAAATTGAGTAGAGATAAGTTTCAGTAGGGGTTGAGGGTGCCTCCGACTTCCGGGGGGAGGAGTTAATTAATACAACCTAAGCTGAAGGGGGAAAAAGTATTGGTGGATTTAGAAACAAACAAACAAATCTCGCATATTGTGTGCAAAAAACCAACCCTTTTGCAAAAAAAAAAAAAAAAAAATTTAAATGAAATTAATATTGCCCTTATTTAACGGGCATACATATTACATATGACTTATTATAATGGACCGTAAAACTAGAAACCATAACCCCCTCATAAACATGAGCATTTTAAGTTTTATGACGTGTAGAATTGAAATTATCTTTTCCTACAACTGCCTCTTCCAGAAATGGGGTTTGTAAAATTTTGGAAAACGCATTGAGCTTCATTTATTTCATTTTTTTTCGGTCTTTTAGTTTTCGTTGAATCCCTAACATTTATCTGTAAAAAGAGAATTTTATTGGTGAGGGCAGGAGTTTTTGACAGGCTTGTCTTATTATTACATTTAAATACTAAACACTATTAGAGATTAACAACTTTCAAAAGTAGAAATATGGAAAATTTAAACTAATAACTAAAACAAATCGACACATAAGATACTAGATGGTCGAAATTTTAATGGAATGTGACAAGTGTCTTTAAACTGTACAATGAAAAGCTGATTTCGATATTGGACAAAATCAGACTAAGTAGATATCACTGGGGAACACATTTTTTGTTGAGTTAGATCTCAGATTTTGTCTATCACATCAACTTTTTAAACAACAATATATCCTCAGAAATCATAAAAATCATGTATTTAAAAGAACATCAAGTAAAAACGTACCAAATATACAGTTTACAAAACATTTAATTAAGTCGAATCGAGTTCATACATATAAAATTGTTTAATAATAAACTGTACTTTTAAGTTTATTGTTGATAATTTTTAAATTAAATAATAANAGTTTACAAAACATTTAATTTAAGTTAAATCGAGTTCATACATATAAAATTGTTTATTAATAAACTTTACTTAAAAATTAAGATAAAAATTTGCGTTTATAGCTTTTTCTGGAGTGTTTAGTTTGTGTAAATTCGCGCTTGTTGCTCCAACAATATTAACCATCATATGTGCGTTCCATCTACCTTGATACCTTGCTTCCATGACCCTCAAATCTTGATGGAAACGCTAACTCTGCTCATCATTCACTGCGCCAAGATTGTCTGGAAAATTAGCAAGGTGCCTGTGCAAAAAATGCAATTTAACGCTCATGTTGCAACCAAGAGTAAGCATTCTTTTCAATTTCTGACATTCATACCACGAAATGTTCGTTTGCAATAAGCTGTCGAATCAGTGGTTCGTCAAAAACACTGGCCTTCATCTTTTTAAATGACAGGAAATTTCGAAACGAGATACTTGAAACAGTCTCCTTCAGTTGGCAAAGCTTTAACGAATTGCTCCATGAGCCCTAATTTTGTATGCAGAGGTGGAAATATAATGTTCTTTCTGTCTGCAAGTGGCTGATGCACGATGTTTGGATTAGGTCCGATCTTGGCGGCCAATTCGAATGCACCCAATGTTGAGCACGAGATCTGCTGTCCCACTTACACAAAAAGCAGGGATACTTTGTGTATCCGGGTTGTTGACCAAGTAGGAAGCAGACCATTTCAAGGTAAACACAAATGATCCAATTGTGCATGTGATATTGCACTTTCTTTATGGTGTCATATTCTACACGCAAATAAACTGAATGGCCAATTGGAACTAAACTAAATACGTTTCCATTGTGGAGGAGAACACACTTCAAGCTGCGCTTTGAGCTATCTATAAACAGTCGACAGTCAGTCGCGTTATAGTTTGAAATTCCCAACTCTTCCATTAAACCACTTACATTATAGCAAAACACAAATCCACCATCACGTTGAAAGTATTACAGAATTGACCTTTCTCTTGTACGAAAATAGGATACTTTGGCTCCCTTTTCAAGCAAGTTTTTCTTATTGAGTCGTGATGCTAAGAGCTATGAAGCTTTTTTGGATAGTCCTAAATCTCGTACCAAATCATGTAGGTCTTGTTGTTCGAATTCTTTACGTACGGAGTCATCTTCAATGTCGTAATGTTTATCTGCACCATATCCGTATTCCCCTTCTTCCAAAGAGGGAAATTCATTAAAAACTGGCACGGGGACTTCGGCTGAATCTGGTACTGGGCGTATAGCTGACGGTAAACTAGGATGCTCTATTTTACATTTAAATATTTATTTGTATTAAATTATTATTNTTATTAAATTTACATATAATAATAGAGATATTTAAGAAAATATATTCGAGTATTGAGTAGGCTCCCCTCAAGTGGAATAGGGCATTAGAACTTAATTTTGTAAATTTTAGCTGATTCATTTTAAATAAACATCTCGTGTGGTCGAAGACGAATAAATTGCATAACCGTCAATTCCTTCGTTATTATTGGTATTATGAAAAAATATATGTAGCATGAGAGACTTATAATTTTCCAAGATTTATAAATGATTAGATTACGCTGATCCTTCGTTTCAAACATTTCACTTGCTGCTAATATCTCTTGCTCCCCCGCCTACTACTGCTAACGACAGTTTTATAATATGTTAATATATATTTATTTTAGCTTATAGAGATTAACGGCCTCGATGAAGGTGTTAATGGTTACATGTGGAGGAGTGGGGGGTTTATGTATGTAAATCCATTAACGAGGAGGAGACCTTCAGCAGACGACCACGCGATCTCCCAACTGAGAGACATTTACCCTTGAAAATAACATGTCAATTTCTATAACTATAACTTTCGGAGCCTAGAGCCAGCCAATGGCGTCGCGGAGGGCAGATACTCCCCAAACTGGGACAGACTTCAGGGGGTGAAGGGAACATCCCTCGATCCCACTTTACGGCCATTTCCCCCAGAAAGAACAACCAATGAACTCCTTCCTTTTCTTTTCTTCTCTTGGTCACTAAAGACAATAATGGGGAGACTCCAAGTGGCAGGGACGGTTTTATTGGAAAATAAAGGAATAGTAAAAGAAGCTTAAATTGGAATGAACTACCTCGCGTGATATACGACACAAGGAAGAGAAGGGGTAATAAATGTAAGACTGGGATGGGAGGGCAGTAACTCTTAAAGGGTTGGAAAAACTATTGAATGGTGAGTGAACTCTGCCCTACCTCCAAGAAGAAGGTATCATTACATGTTTCTTCAGAAATATACATACATACGTATATATATATATATATATATATATATATATATTTACGTATATATATGGAGCCTAAGAAGTATATCGACTGAAGACTGTTTTAGATGTCTCGTTGGANATATATCTGTATGAGTTCTAGCGTCTGAGTTTTTTTTAATCATGAAACCAAATTCGATATTAAGGCTTCTTGCTTTACACGACTGGATGAGTTTAGTACCGAAATTAGTATATCTGGAAGAGGGAGCATGGAGGGAGACCTAAATAACAAATAATAATATCTTCATTATTGGTATCGCTACGAAAAAAAATTATAAAACAAAACAGGTATTAGAAGTACTTAAATAACATTTAAAAAAAAAAGCATATTGTGAAATATATTTATGAATGAATTTTCGAGTTTCTAGCTAGCTCTTCCCCCCCCCCCCCCCTAAATATATGAACTAAATGTGACATTGGGACATTAATGTAAACGTAAACAAGATTAAACGGTAATCTTGAGTAGATTCATTTTTTGTTGAAATCAGAAGTAAGGGGTGGGGTAGGTTTAAACAAGGATTAACATTTTAAATATATATATGTTCTTTGAGTATCGAAAATGTGTGTGTTATATTTCTTTGACATTTATAAATGAAATGTATTTGTATGAAGACTGGCAGCGTACATTCTCAACTCAAACTAGTCGAATGGGTTTTCCTCTTTATGCTTTAATATTGCTCGTTATTTGCGCCCATCTTAATGAAACATGAATGATGTGTTCAGTTCACGCAGCTTCTACATAAGGAAATTTAGGTAAATATGTGCTGAGGGAACTAAATTTGAGAGTTCTCGAAATCAAAGCCCCAAGAGATGTGTGCCTGGTATTTGCTTAGCCTGCGAGAGGAAGATATCTCGCGAAGATTCAGGGCGCGTTTACTGCTCGTAAACCTTCTGATGCGAATGATTTACCTTGGAGAGGCAGGAAGACGTAAAAGTATAAATATCCCTGGAGATTGTGGGGTTGACCTCGACTTATTGAAAAGTGTCTTCCAAGTGTGTTCGCTGATCATTGGAAAATAACAATTTCTTCTGAATACTTGTATTTCGTTGCATCATATCAATTACATATAATGATTGATTATTATTCATGTATTAGTATTAAATCTTTAAATTATGTCACTTTTCAATTATTATTTTAACCCCATCCGAATCCTACTATTAATGGGAGTAATTAAAAAAAAAACAAATAATGTTGAATTTTCTTCAGATCTCTTACCAGACAACTAAAAAGGTAAAAAAAAAATATCTGAATTTCTTTTATTTTACAATTCAAATGAATAATCATTATTAATAATAATTATTGATACTTGAATTAAGTTTTAAAATGAGCCTAGTGCGTTTTACATGTAAAATAAAAGTTCTCATCGAAGATATTCCATCTCGTAAGGAAGTCTGTATATTAAGTGAATTCCTCAACATCTTTGTTCATTAATATTATTATTTTATATTTTCATGTCATGTAAAATATATCTTTTATTTCTAAACAAATCTAGGTCACGTTTCATTGCTCTAAACTAAATATTTCATATTTACATAAAATAGTTTCAGAAAATATGTTGTGATATTTTATTTATTTAGGACAAATAGTACTTATATGTATATGCATAAGAAACATGAAGACACAGTTAGACTAGCTATTTACTCAATTGTTATTTATTTATTAGAAGTTTTAGTTTCATAAATAAGGGCAGTGATGATAGTTATTAGGTCCGGAAGTAGCAATTTCTGGAAAAAGTGCATGTTAATCAAATGTTCAAATTCAGCCAACGCAAGGCCGAGAATAAGTTATCAATATAAAACACCGGGTAAGGTTCTCGCTAGTGTGTTGGGAATTTAATAAGTATCTAGCTCGTCCCGGTATTGTAACAGAATCATACCGGCCCGGAAAGCAGGAGATCCAGGTTCGAGTCCTGGCTGGACAAATAGATTTATTTATAAATATTTTATTTTGGTTGTGGTTTTTATAATATATATANATCCATGGCTCTTTTATATTTATTATTTATTTAGTTATCTATTTTTTAATTAATTGATACTGTGATTATTAACCAGCACATTACTAGATACAAAACAAGTAGACAGTAATTAATAATAAAGTGTTAAATAAATTAATAAAAATAAAATAAAATAATTACACAACAATTTTTTTTCTATAGTAATTTTTATAGTATTTTATTTTTCTGATCCTGCCCGAAACCTTGAGTAAATTCTCCAGCATGTTACCAATTAGAAGTATCATTTTTATCGTAATATTTATGCTTGTGATGTTTGATTACAATTAAGCGCCGAGAGTTAATTGGCCGAGTGGAATTCAGTCAGTGAGAATGTTTGATTTCTGTGTAGCTTGCTCTCGTCCAATTCCAGATACAATAGCAAAACCAGGTAATAGCCAATCAGAATGGCGGAAATCGAAGTGCTGTAAAACGAATTAAGGGGTGTGTTTACTGTGGAAGATGAGATAATCTTCTGAAATACCCTTAAATGGACCGACAGTGGTAATCAACTTACAACGTCTTAAGCATTGTCTATGCATTTTACATCTAGAAAAAAAAATTGTCTAGATATAGGTCAATGTTGTCCATGGTGGATACAAATGCTAAGTCGGTTTATTAGTGTACATTTGAGATATCTGGCTAATATCAGAGCTAGAAAAAATACACACCGCAATTTCTAATATTTTGTTTTAATAACCTTATTTATTAATAAAAAACTTTATTATCATAAAATTATTATTTTGTGGTCCTTTTAATTTGATGGTTAATGATGATAATAATAATATGTACAGTTTAAGTTAATACAAATAAAATGAATATGTACAGGGCTAAAATAGGTCGAAGAAGGGTGGGGGGGGGGGGATTTATCTGGTGACTGAATTTAACCCTCTTAAGGAAGGAATTTACGAATGCACCTACAATGGTTATGCTCTAACCTCACTTTTTATTTTCATAGTGTAGGGAAAATATTCTTTTACCATTTAAGCCCATGGTTCTCTCCCGCTCATAATCATATTTAATTAATCATGGGAAATCTTGTGAGATGAGGCAGTTTCTGTGACTTCTCATACAGACGATTTTTAAGCTCAAGCTCTGGTTATTTTCAAGAAATTTAACGGACATTAATGTCCCGAAAAGGGCAATAAGTAAAAATAAATTAACATTACAAATAATTTTACTGTTATTAAGTTAATTTTATAATAACCAACTTTCTTGATTTAAAATATGATTTCGTAAACAATATTTGTGGTTCCACTGCTATCTAGCGGGTAAATCTGCAAAATAAATACACTAGTACTATAAATAAATTATTTAAGGTTGTAAAGATTTAAACAACAAAAGTGTTATCTTCAATCTTTTATTGAATAAAATATTAACGAATTTAAAGTAATATTCACATTTTTCCTTCTCTAATGTACTAGAGCTATCATCTGTTGTTCTCTCCAGCATTTAATATCAAATTATATATTAGGATAGTTTTTTATTTAATTTTTGTCGAAACATGGTAAATCTGTATTGTTTGTGGGAGATCCTGCGTGGACTCAAGCATTTGAAGCGAAAGTCACCATACATTCCAGTTAAATGATTGCGAGCACGCGGGTCCATGACAGATGGGGAAGGTCGAGATCCATGAAGAATGGTCTTCCAGGGCACGGGTAACTGCTGGAGCTGGCCATGAAAAGAGGTAACGCTCTGACATTCCGCCTGGCGCTTCCAGTCCAGGGGCCGAGAGTTCGACACAATGCCATCGGGGAGCTCTGGATAGCTACCGCTCGGACATCTCTTGTAATGTATTCCCCCAGGCGGTGATAAATGTTAGGATCATTTCCCCTTACAAATACACGCAAGTGCAGAACTAACCATACAAATATTGTGTCAGCCACCGCCTCAGTCGGCTACCGTATGAAATTAGCCATTTATTGCAAATATCTCCCACTGAAATCGGGGAAACAGATTAATTAGTAACATTTGGGGCTAAAATGAAAAATATGGAACGGAAAGAAAAAACAGTGCTTCGTTATTCTCTCCAGCGGAAAAGAGAGCGATAGGGGACAAATTGAATCCTCGTATCCACAGTAAATGTGTGGCATTTTATTTACCCAACTAGTTTGTCCAAAAATTAGGAGAAAGACATACCAACATTTCAGTTAATTTATCAATTTTAAATATAGGAGAACCGCCAACTCCATTAGTTATCTTCCATAATATTTTATTGCTCATAAATAGTATTATATTTGCCCGACTTCAGGTATTGGTTTGATACTTTGATTGGGCGATAAATATTTCAGTTATTACGCCCTTTTACTTCAAATATCATATTATATAATTAATAATATTATAATGTACCCAACTGTTATATATATTATATATATATGTGTATATGCACGTACATATGAGAATGTGTATAAAATTTTGAACGATATTTTTAGCATCTATAAAGATCGGTGAAGATTTGAAGAAATTGTTAAAAATCTGTGCCAGTGTGCCAATGTGAATAACTTTATTTCCTTAAGGAAATTCTGCTCGTATCACAGTAAATGTGTGCAATTTAAAAAAAAAAAAATAAAAACAAAACTTGTTACGTAAGTTAATTAGATTACACCACTTCTCGTTTTCCACAAAAAATTGTTTATTTAGGGCTTTATTAATAGTAGAGACAAAATGTTTTATTGTTTATTCGATGCCAAGATTAAAAAGTAATTATATTTTTGCTTCCACCAGAAGAAAAATCTCCAAATAATTATCCTGTCAAATAGGTGTCACAACCCGATAATTACGTTTAGTAAGAAGTAGATGACAAGCATTAACAAAATATCCTTAGGGGTGCCGGGAAGGGTTGAGGATCGGAAGGGATTGAAAAAGAGCAGCTAGAGGTATAGCTTAAGGGATGTCTTGAGTGGAGACTGGTAATCCTGGAGCATCCAGGGTAGAGTGTCTTATAAATGTAGTCTATCCTTCTTTCTTTTTCTTTGTGTGAGTTTGTGTTTGCGCCATACTTAGGGTCGTGGAGGGAGGGGCTATCTACAGGTTGCCGTCCCATCCCCTGCCAAACATCCATGGCTCTTTATTTATGGATAAAAGCTTAGTCAAGGCTGGATTTGAACCCGCAGCGCCAGGGTTGCCTGACCCAAACGGATTCAGAGAGCTAGCCTTCCACCCTATCCTTATCGAGAGATTTACTGATTTACAAGTTACAAATGTTTGGGCCCTTCTACTGCCACTGGCTCGTGTTTCCACTGAACTGTAGACATGTAAGTGAGGGCTGTCGAGCAAGGCACAAAGCTAGGAAGATATTATTTTGTAGTAATATATTCTTTTTTTTTTCTTTTGATTTTGAAGAAAATGAGAGTTGGGTCTTGAATCTTCTTTTTGTACTGGAAAACCAAATTCATTATTTAAAATTTAGATAGAAACAGTAGCACGAGTTCATTGCTGACAGAAATCACTCACGAATAGATATCAATCGATCAAATAGTTCTGCCACCAATAAGTTTTATATTCAAGTTTCAAATATTTATTATATCATTGTAAAATAAATCTCTGTCGTCACACATGAAGAACCTAAGCTAAGTGGATTCCTTCCTTCAAAAACGATGAATACTGAAGAGAGTACATGAATATTATTCCAGATGTTGGAATGAACATTAATAGACAATTATATTAAAGATAAGCTCTTGACTGGCTGGGAAAGAAAAATGGGATAGGATTTCAAAGCTGTAGTTGGGTTCTTTCATATCCTCTTGAATACTTAAGCTTTGCATTAACAAATAAAAAAATACAAAGTAAAATATTATTTAAAAAATTACATTTTTCATCTATTTTAATTAATTGTACTCTCCGTTGACATTTTAGGAAATTCCGCACTCCTGATTTTGCTCAATAAAGAACTAGCCTTTCGTTTTGCGTTCAATAGTTACAAGTCAAAAATCATTTTAAAAAACGGAAAATTGCGTATAAAGCATTGACAGAGGGGAGTGTTTAGAGGAAGACTAAAATTTAAAGTCTTAAATATCTTCGTTTTAATTAGCATAACAAAAAAAATGTATTCAACAAAATATGTGTAAAATGTAATTATAACATTTAAGTTCCAAAAAATGTTTCACAAACGCTAATTAAGAGCTACATATAAGAATGTAATATCAGTGTTAGATGGGACTTCTTATTTTAAAGAAATAAACCAAATTCAGTATATACCGAATTTGTCTTCTTAATTTTAAAAATAAGACGACACTGAATTTAAAATTTTAAATATTCTACTTCATATTCATTTTTGAAAAATTTTATATAACTTAAATGTTATAAAATTACATACTTTCCAATACAAATTCTTGAAAAAATTAATTTCTGATTGAAATCGGAGGATAAAAAGGGTAAAAAACACTCATTAAGAAAAAAAAATACGGGTGTAATTACAATGGATAAGCTCTTCCTCCACTTTTTAATGAAACGTGGGAAATCTGTTTAGATTATTCAGATCCTGATTGACGGACCTTTCCTTTAATGACAAGTTGTAATCACTCCATTTTTAAAAAAATTATATTTCTACTTTATCCTATAATGAATTCATCACTCTACTTGGGGAAAAGTTAAGTCAACCACTTTTAAATGTAATGGGTTGTTAGATTTAACCTATTTTTGCTGGAAAGTTTGTCATTGAATAGTGGACTAGAGCTGAATATTTCATCGGTTTGATTTTGATTAAAACATGCCAAAATAATATGAATTATGTATAAATGCAAATATTTATGACTTAAAGAGGATATTAATAGTTTTTTTTAAATAAATAATTAATAGCCTTTTCATGCTTTGGTTTGATCCCCCCCCAAAAAAAAAAACAGATTGAACTGTCATATTGACGAAAGCAATGAAGAATAGATTATAGACTCCGATACACTAATTCCAAAAAATGTTTCACAAACGCTAATTAAGAGCTACATATAAGAATGTAATATCAGTGTTAGATGGGACTTCTTATTTTAAAGAAATAAACCAAATTCAGTATATACCGAATTTGTCTTCTTAATTTTAAAAATAAGACGACACTGAGTTTTATAGAATTTTTTATCAGTCTACTAATAATCGAAATATAACGGTATCTCAATATTATATTTATTAAATCCTTCCCCTCCCCTCATACTTGATTATTCTACGATTTGTATCTAAAAGTTTATATATCTAAGTGGGTTGTTTTTAGTATAAAAAGAGGGGTCTTGCTACATCCACGTACATATTCTTAATTATAATAAAAAATATTTGAATAGATCATTCCATAGTGATATCTTTATTAATAAGAGTTTTAATAAAAAAACTGTTTAAAATTTCATTAAATGCTGCTTAAATTATAACCTTCGTAAAATAAAATTATATGTTTAATAAACTATAGAAATGTATATTCTGTGTATTCAGTAAAAGTCACTTTCTAAAGTGTTGGACTTTATTAACTTTTGCTTGAAACAATTTAAAAATAACTATTTTTGATACCGAATATAAGTTCATATTATTGAAACAAAATTATGAAAAAATTTAATTCATTTAAAGCAGCGATGGAAATCACTAATTTGTATGAATAAATTATTTATATGTGTCGAAAACTATGATAATACAAAATGAAGATTTCAACAAATTTATCATGAAGGTGAATCTCGAAGTCAAAATGTGTTTTTATTGAAATTATGTACATTTTTATTATTTTTCTGTTTATCCTCTTCATTAACCTCTTGGGTGTGTTATGGTGAGTGGGGCTATCTACCAAGTTGCCACAGTATTCTATACATCCGTGGCTTTGTGCAAGCTTCGATTTATCGAGGTATAATGAATGGCGGGAATCGATCCCACAGTTCCTGGATTCTGAAAAGATCCCTTTAGCACCCATATCACTACTTATTCTAACTTTCTTAGAGCATATTGATCTTTTATTTTTTTTAATAGGTATGGATAGGAATTTAGGTTAATTTCAAATGATAGAAAAACATAGTAATCGAGAAAAAAATAATATAATTAAATTCTAATTAAGTATTAAGTGAAAAAACAAAAAAATCAAATAAAAAAAAGTCAAGGATATTTGGAGAAAATGTCTTGTGTGAAAAATGCACTGTAAGTTATCCTCATAGTCTGTTCAAGGATGTCATAGTCTCTTATTAAAGCCATCAATTTATGGGTTAACCTTTACGGATAAGAATATAAGATAAGATATTATGCGTGATGTTATGATAGGATATTATTATTATTATCTTACTATATAAGATAAGTATTCAATGCGTTTGACTTAACTGCAGATGAACGACTGATAGATAGATGGTACTTATCAGCTTCTAAGCCCCTGACTCCGAATCTCATTACAGCTGATGGATCAAGGACACAGGAAAGGAGCAGATTGTACAAGAAGTGGGATCACGACTCACACAGAACAGGTCTTCTTATATTTATTAGATATTCCACTTCGGCCTTGTATTAAAAAAATCAAATTATTTTAATTTTCCAGTTTAAATACAATACTTCATTTAATTGTTTTGTAATATTATGCTCAATTATCTTTTTTGGCTTTCATAAAATTATGAAAATAAAAAACGAACATGTATTAGCCGAATTTGCATACAAAATCTAATAATTTGATTATAAGTCGGTCTCTTATTAAGGCAAATAAAGCAGACTACCTGTGTTTCATTATCATATACATAAATGTGAGTAAAATATAATTATATATTGTAAGCCTGGGAGATTTGATGAGCGTAAAAGGAACGACCTTGTAAACCTGCCCCTATACTAGTGGGGTTGGAAGAGTGGGAGAATCAGTCAATATCAGTAAATATCTTCCCTAATCATCGTTATTCGTAAAATTTTATGAGATAAAAATGTTAGAAAATTATGTTCTTTAAACCATTTCGTAACGAAAATAAAACCCACCAGGATATTGAAAATGTTGATCACCTTGTAAAACACCCTTCCCCTCATTTGATACCAACAGAAATGTTTTTATTGAATATCTTCCACTAAAGAGTATAAATAAATTGTGTAAAAATTTACTGAATTTCAATTCTGTATATTAGAAGTAAGACAGGTCTCCATATACTCAAAATTACCTTCTAAAATAGCCTTCTCAATGTGCATTTTTAAGAAAAAATGTTATAAGATATAAATGCCATAAAATTATACTTTCCACCAGTTTTTTTTTTCTTCGTACCGCTATTAATAACGAATGTATTGTTAATTTAAATTTGATTTCCTTCCTGCCTCTCCCTCCTATAAGATTTTTGCTTTTGAGTTACACATTTAATTGCATGCAAAATAAAATTAATTAATAATATTTTTAAATTTATGAATGTTTAGTTATATCTGTA
>KZ807003.1:731210-750148 GCA_000696205.2 Oncopeltus fasciatus
TATATAATATAAAATTTTGTAAATACCATATTTTAATTTTTCCGGTGTAGAGTCGGTAAAGGAATACTTGAAAAGTCCCTTCACAGTACCAATATGAATAGGTTGATTTTCTCAAGTGATAACAGCCTGAATGTGCCTATATGATAACAGCCTGAATGTGCCCATATGATAACAGCCTGAATGTGCCCATGTGATAACAGCCTGAATGTGCCCATATGATAACAGCCTGAATGTGCGCATATGATAACAGACTGAATGTTCCCATTTGATAACAGCCTGAATGTTCCCATATGATAACAGCCTGAATGTGCCCATATGATAACAGCCTAAATGTGCCCATATGATAACAGCCTGAATGTTCCCATGTGATAACAGCCTGAATGTTCCCATGTGATAACAGCCTGAATGTTCCTATGTGAAAACAGCCTTAATCATATTTAGAAAAATGTATGGAATTTCCGTACTAAGGGTTTTAGTAAGACATTTATGTTGACTGTATTTAGTATTTCTATTTCAGAGGTGAGAAGTTGTCCGATTTATTTGTATGCAGTGACTGGAAGTTTGCGAGTGGAAGAAGACAAGTGTTTCCTACAGGTGACGTCCGGTGGGAGCTAGTGGAGGAGGGAGGGAGGGTCCAGGTGAGATGGATAGAGAGAGTGATTTGTCTTCTGTCTACCAGCTAGCCCCTGCACCAACAATGGCTGTATCAGCAACAACACAAACAAGTATTATTGTACTTGGCTATTCATGAAAGAGCCAAGCCCCTATTATATATAGTATAGATTAAAAAAGTATGCATTCATGCATGCATAAAGCTTTCAAAAACGAAAATATCGAAAAGAAGTTCTCTACATTAATGTTTGAAAATTAAAATGTTTTATTATATGTTTTTTGTTGGGGTTCGGTCAAGGTAGATAAAAAAATGCAATTTAAAAAAATACAACTTACAACGTCTTAAGCATTGTCTATGCATTTTACATCTAGAAAAAAAAATTGTCTAGATATAGGTCAATGTTGTCCATGGTGGATACAAATGCTAAGTCGGTTTATTAGTGTACATTTGAGATATCTGGCTAATATCAGAGCTAGAAAAAATACACACCGCAATTTCTAATATTTTGTTTTAATAACCTTATTTATTAATAAAAAACTTTATTATCATAAAATTATTATTTTGTGGTCCTTTTAATTTGATGGTTAATGATGATAATNAAGTCAGTTAGTTAAATTAGTTAATATATATGTTCTAGCGTCTGAAAATTTTAAAATGAATGAGTTCCTTCCTTGGTGTGAAGGGAGGAGAGCTGGTCAAGAGGAACGAGGATTGATGAACTGCGAGAAAATTCGTTTCAGCTCCACTGGGAAATCAAGCTATTCACGTTGGTAACATAACGCGACTTTCAACAAAAACAGTGGATCTTTTTCCCTGATCCCTTACCGGAGGTGCTAAAAAATGCGGTCGGTTAAAACTTATATACGCGTTTTATCCTGCGCAATTTCTTAAAATGTTAAACTAAATTCTGCTTATAATCTGGTTTTTGCAAACTGTTGGATGAGTTCGTCATGAGCTGATGTCATAGGATGGAGGTTTCGATGAGGAATAAATCTTTAATTCGTCTTACCTTTGATATTAAAAGCGTTACGTAAATAATGTATAGGACAGAGTTGGTGTAAAATGTTATTTTACACCATTTATATTTCATCATTTTTTTAAAAAGTCCATGCCAGGAAAAATATTTTAGATTTAATTTTAGTATTGTGTGAGACCTTTAAATTTCTATTTGTCCAATATAGAAGCCAAGTTGTGGATTTAGTGTTTTCATTACAATTCTTTAAATTGTTAAATTTTAACAATTTGCAATTTTGGTTAAAATAGGATGCGGAGAAGGGAGGGTGGTTAAAATGGAGAAGAAAATTTAAGATCGTTATATCTTCTTTGTAATTTCAGTTAAGAAAAATTTACAGAACATAATAGGTAAAATGTATATTTCCAAAGTTTATTTTTTATCAAATCTTTACGTAAATTGAATATTTAAATAAAACTTTATTATTAATTATTTTATACATGNAAGAAAAGAAAAAATAACTAAATTAAAAATAAATAAATAAAATACAAAAAAAAGAAGAAGAAAGAACTTAAGGTGTACTTCGCTTGATGGAGAAGCTGCCTACTGGCAGAACTCGTAAATCTCTATTTAAAATACACAGGTTTTATTTATTTTATTTTTTTTCCTCTTCATATTATTTGTATGACGTTTTGGCAATGAGAAGGTCACGCGGCCATTTCCTATTCAGGCGACGTGGTGGATTGCCAGGAAATTGAATATTAAGGAAGAAATTTACCTGTGTAATTCATACTCTAGAATGGGTAATTTAGTGGTCTCTTTTACATTTCATTTCATTATATACCTATTTAATGTAATATGGGAAATCTGGTCGATTACGCAGCTCCTGCGTGAGGGAATTTGTATTAATAAGACTGGAGCCTTTGTGAGATTGGTGTAGGACGTCATTGGTGATATTTGTGTTTTTTAATCATTTATCATAAGATCAACATAATCAAGGAATTCAACAAGGATAGTGCCTCACCTTTGTTGACATAATAAACCTCCTTTATTTTTTCATTTTTGCCTTATGTAAAACTATTTTATTATTAATTGAGTAAGTGGGAATGGAGTATTAAAGATTGACTAAAATGAAAAATTCTACATATCTATGAACAGTGAATACTCCAGCTTTGGTAGACACTGAATTGTAAAATACATATTAGAAGGAGATAAATAAAAAGAGATAAAAATTGAATGTAAAAAATGGGGGACCAAGTTACAGTGTGGTTGAATTTAAAAGTAAAGCAAATGAAAATTACAGTTATAATCCCTTGGGTAACATGTAAAGTAAAATCAAATTTGCGAGAGAGTTAGAATTGTAAAGAAAATGGAATTGAATTCCGCCATATAACTAATAAAGATTGTAAAAAGTGAAGAGCAATTTAAGCGCAATTTATAAGATTGAAGAAACACGATGGCTCCTGAAATACACACATAAGACAAGAAAACATGGTTGCCATCAGTAAGACACAAGAATGAAAAGTCTTCTCGAAAGGTCTTATTTGTAGAATTCTAGATTAAGGAATGCCAAGTGGACATAGGAAGAGGTAGCTGACAGACGGACGACCAAATCTCTCGAACAAGCACTGGACTTTGCAACTTCGCTACGGTTTGGTAATTGAGGATTTCTATATGTAAAAAATATATAAATATAGCATAATGAATGTGGAATTATCTGTTTCAAACTATATGTCCTATCAAATATTTAGGAAAATCAACACAATTGAAGATACGGATATATACATGAATGTTGAGCTCTATCTCTCCATTCTTGCTTGCCAGTGTCCCACCTCATCACTCTTTCTGGTCTGCTTGAACTAATCAGTCTCGCCCATGTTTAGCGCTATACATACCTCTGTGGAGTCTACGTTGCCCCTGATGGCGCGGTAAGACGCAAGAGTGGTCCCTGGCATAGTGATAAGTCTGGAGGGTAGGGACTTTAGCGGTAAGAACTACCCCTCTCTCTGTGGAGGAGGCCCCTCAAATATTGAGATGGCACTGGTCCTCTAAAGCCCTTGGGTCTGCTTAAGCCAGAGATTAAGCGCTCACTCCAGGGCTAATGGATTTTTACCGACCTCTGAAGAGGGGCTGGAATTTACTCTCTGTAGATGTGTGCTGCTCGAGGTCTGTTTCCCCCCACCCTTGTTGTCCCTCACCCCCCACCCCACTTTCCCCCTCTCTCTCTATCTGTGTGTGTGTGTACCAGTCGTGGTCGTTAACCACTAGACCCCCACCCACACACACACACACACAAACACACATGTTGATCAACACTTTCAATAGACCATATATTAGCTTCTCATTTGTTGATGAATCGAATACATTTTTCTAAACTCCACTAAACTCCACAATTATCAAAAACGTGAATATCATGATTTCTTTAAAAAGCTTTCTTTTATAACTAATTAATTATGTTGCTCATCTTCTTTATGGTGATGTAATGTTGTATCTTAACAACCTAATGAAACAAGTAATGCATCATTTCGTTATAAGTTTATTTACATATTCATATATTTGTTAAGGTTCTAATATTAGTAAGTATTACTTAATGCATGAATTTGTTAACAGTTTCAAAAGCAAGATATTATAAGATTTATTTAATAAATTTGTTTCCTACGGTCTTTGTACAAAATCAAAACAAACATTATAAAATAGTATCAAAAAGGTTAAGTCCTGATTACCAAGTAAGGCGGGCTCGATTTCTGCTCAGGGGCAGGGTTCATCGAAACATAAAATCCTGTTCCGTGCCATGGGTGTCAAGAATAGGGTGGTTATCTTTGAATAGCTTGTTCACTGAGACTCTAAGGGGTAAATATTAGAACTGTACTCGACATAGATGATCTGATATTAACATTATCTATAAATCTCAAAAAATTAGATATATTTCTTCTTAATTCTCTTAAATAATTGAAATTTGTAGAAGTTCGTGACTAAATATATTACAGATACTAAACAGTAGTAGCATTACCTATATTTATGAAACTCTAAAGTTGAAAAAAAATCTGAAGATAATTATCAATAGCCCGTTTCAATTCAAATAAAAACCCGCCTCGGGAAAATTAAAATAATAAATTATTTCTTTCTTCCCATGCACTCTCCCTTAAAATTCTGGAAACCAATTTTGCATCTTTTAATAAATCCCCGTCCTGTACGTTACAATATCACATTATTAAAATTATTAAGTTAATTTTACTGGAGTATATGGAATATCCAAAATTATTAGATTTTAAGCTATTAAATATTCGGGGAATTTTTGGGAGACGTAATCGATAAAATGGTGTATAATTACACTCCTGAATCATATCCACAAAAAAAAAAAAAAAAAAAAAGAAATATTTTGTTGACCATATTTTTATTTATCGCTTTTCAAACTTTCTGGGAATAGCTATTTTTATTTAAATTTTGACTTTTCAAAGAATACGTGGGATGGAATATTAAAAAAAAATTTGTATACCAATAGTAATAATAATAAGAAACTAGGTTGGAATGAATTTTTTGCTTTCAATTTTTACCTGATGTTTGTTCGCTTTTCTGTAAATAAAAAATAAAAAATTGCAATAATAATTAAAAACGATTTAAATTTATCTGAAACCATTTCTAATTTTGCGGTTTACATGCACGTCTATAATGCACCTTGAATTAAAGAAAAGTATGTCACAGAAATTTATGGTAATCCCCCGAGCCAAATTTGATGAATTATGGGATTTAGGTTAATTTAAACCATTTATCAGTTTTTTTTTTAAATTGTCTATTTTAATTTAAGCTTGATCCATCTACATATAATTTCGTAATAAATATAATGTATTTATATTTTTAAGGAGGTTAAATTGAGGATAAGCAATTAATTTTAAACCTTTAAATCAAGTGAACAGAAAATTTGTGTATTTCTGGTGAATTTTTCTATCCTTTTGTTCCCATTGTCGAGAAGTAACAGTCACAGTCCTAGGTTTGTTTTGCTGGAATGGTAGTCTTGTACATTGTTATGACTGGAGCCCAGAGCTAGAGACTCAAGAGATCGCGTGTGCGCTTCTGTTGTCAGATCTTGGAACTGTTCAGAGAGAGGTGAATATGTCTGAACTCCGAATCCGACAATGCTTTCTATATTAGACTAGGCCTTCACTAAATCTGAATATTCCATAATTGTTTGGGGATGGGTGCTTTCTATATTGCTTGCTAGTAGGGTTGGTCCACGTTAGGCACTGCATATACCAAATATTCTTTTTATTAGATGATTTTAGTTAGGGTTCGGTCAAGGTAGATAAAAAAAATACAAATTAAAAAAAAAAAAAGGTGCATTTTTTATAAGATTATCTGCCAACGTTTCGGCTTACATTGTAAGCCTTCTTCAGGGCTGTCTATCATGAAGACGAGAGAGGGCGTCCTGTCCCAAAGTTCACATTTCCATGACTCGGAAACAAATATTCTTTTGTTTCCCGGCATATTCCACCAAAAAACCCACGGCATTTAGTCGACCTACATTATATATTCTTCTTGTACAAAAAGATTCATTATTTTCTACAGTATAGTATAAATAAACGTTATTGCAGTATTTAGAGGGGGTTTTGAACCAAAGAACTACCTAAATTCTCTAACGCTAATATCCAAACGGCATTTTACATTGTGACTATTACTATTCTTTCTCTTATATAATTTTATAATGTGATCATTATGGAACTGTCTTTTCTCGTGGAGCGGTACTTTTTCTTTAAAAAAAATTAATTTAATTTTCCTATTTCTTTGAATCATCGTAAAACTTAAATAAAGCCTTGAATTATGGCTGTAAAAAACAAACATACTCTTATGTTTTAATTTTATCGAATTAAATAACTTGTTCGAGTACTAACATTACTAGTAGTATGGTAAGCACATGTTTATATTTGGAACAATAAATTAGAGATGCATATAATAAAGACATAATAATAATATGAATTATGCTCCACGAAAATCATTAATCTAACTATAATTCTCATTATAAACTGCAACAAAGACAACCGCTGAAACTAAAACCTCTCAGGATCTTAGACCCCGTGTCTCCTACACTTTATGGGCTACCGAAAATGATTAAAGATGGCATATCTATGAGTCCCGTAGTCAGCACGATGGGTTCACTAGCTTACAACATAGCGAAATATATTTGTTTTATGTAGGAAGCTGATTGCATTCGGATAATAAAGCATGAATTCCATTAACTCCTCTAATAATAACAATTTCAAATTAATTGAAATTATTAAAATCTTTGTTTACAATGTTTGCTGATGTAATTGAAACTTTGGATAATTATAGAATTTCCAGCTCACTAATTTTTATTAGATTACAACTTCGATCCGAAAGAGTGGAGGGTCTTCAAACTTCCAGAATCAACTGGAGGGTGTCCAGAGAGGACGAGGCCTTATTTTAAATTTCCACTAAATTTTGTCGGAATGGCATTAGGAAGTGTTCACAAAGTCAGTTAAAGAAGTAGTTTGTTTGTAACTTCGTTCAGGTTTGCAGTAAAGTCCTCCCAAGATAAGTATGTCCCATTTCTCCCTTATCTGTCCCCAACTACAGCTCAGCAGAAGAGAAAAATGTCTTGTCATGGAAATAGAACTGCTTAGATATGTCTTTCCTCCCGCATCCAAAGAGAATTTCATAACTTAATTAATTGTCGAAATCAATTATTCCATCAATTATCATTATTTTTACAGAATAAAATTTGCAGTTATTTTGATGAAAAAATATTGTTTTGATCTGAGTTGTTTCTATAGTATACTACTATCATAATCTCTTTTTCATTCTACATTTCACAAAAAAAAAAAAAAAAAAAAAATTGTATTTTTCTGATTTCGAACGAGGGAGTATATGTTATAAACAAAAAAAAAAAGTCATCTGGTTGCAGTATCGGAAGTTATAAAATCAGAAAGAGTTACCTTCAAAATAATATCAATAATTATGTACTTGAATGAAAAGAAGGTAAAGTGGAAACATGAGTAATTACACCAATCTATTTCTTTCTCAGTTTTATATTTTGAGTTTCCAAAAACTCTTGGAGTTTGTATGCAATTACGTTATGTTGTTATATTAGAATTTCTGATGAGGTATTCATTTCCTTGCAGCATTTCTAAAAGTATATACATTTCTGCTTCAACGTCACTTTTGGATAGTAATTATTTAAAAACGATGTAAGTAATTTTTTGTTGGCTTTTGTACTAGAACTGCTTGAGTTAATTTGCTGTTCATTGCAGTAATTTTTTCAATACTTGTTTATTCAATTATAGCAAGTTACTTGTAAAAAAAAAAGTATTTTTTCTTTTTATTTTGGCCTATCATTCCATGGCATGTTTTTTGTTACATTACAGAGTTAACGTTAATTTCAATCAAGTGAATAAGAACTATTCTTTATTACTGAAGTTATTTGCATCAATGCTTGTTTCGCAAGTTTATTTGCACCCTCATTCATCTTTTACCCTACATAAACTTCTGTGTGTGTTTGTGTGTTAGCCTCCCTTTCAACCACTTAGGTCGAAGGAGGTAAGGGCTACATACAAATTTCCATTCCACACATGTACTATAATTCGTTGCATTTTCATATCGGTATTATTTTTTTTTTTTTTTGTACTTCTATTAAATGTTTTCTGATTATTTTTACAAACTAATCAATTTTTAAAAAATTCACTTTCGTACTTACAAATAATAGTTTGTTTAACCAATGTGTTATTTAGTTTGTACTGTACAGCTCTAACTATTGCCGAATGTTTGATTTTCCCAAACAGGAATTTCTTTGCCACATTCGCCATCTCCCATATACACGAGTAAGTCAGCCTGTAATTATAAATAACTTTTCAAGGAAGTAGTTCAGGTGCGAATTCCATTTGAGTTTGTTTTCGATACTGTGTCCTGAGTAATTCCTTTCCTTAACTTTGGCAACAAGTACATCTCTAAAAGTAATGTACAGTTTTTGATAACGACGTCTTCTTGCAAACCAGATTTGCTATTTTCCTTGTATGTTCAACGTGAGGGTGAGGACTTCCATCTTCCAGGCCTTCCTGGTGGCAAAGTTTGGAGTTCCGAATTCCCAGAGCATTCCCAGGATAAAACAGTCAAGCCAGTGGAATGGGTGCTTAGGATGAGGTAGATAGACTTGCATATAGTTTACCTCCACCAGGATAGATATAACAGAATGTTAAAAGGAACTACCCCAAAAATAAGTTGTTTATTGTTCTTAATCTATAAAGTTATAAAAATTTGGTAAACGGTGTTCTCCTATTAATTTTTTTTTAAGTGGCTTATAGCTGTAATATATTATTTCTGCTTTAATGGACTGGTGTCTCTCAAGAGAGCATTTATAATAAGATCCAATAGCATATAAATAACACAGGGACTAAATAGGTTTTTTTTTCTTTTTAAAAAAAATATAACCCTCGCTGACATATTCTTGAAAATATTGTCAATTATTATTATTTATGGAATGTTATTTTTCATATCAAATTTAACACCTGAAAATACAATTTCTGGGTCAGGTTTCTGAAAACTTGTAGGCTAAATAAATAGGAAAAAAAATAATTTTTTAAACATGAGACCTCATAAGCAATTTAACAAGGTCAGAAACGAAGGAGGAGAAACACTGTATGAGGTAGGCGAATTTCACTCATCCCCTACGACGGAAATGAACCAGTTGTTTAGATCTGAGGATGGGATGTTATCCATTAGTGAAGTCCCTGGGGTTCAGTGTGTGTTTCGGGCGTACCCTACTGTGGTTCGTACACGTTCTCACATATCACAACAGGGAATGGCATCCAACAACTGGGTAAATACGCCAGCTTTTAGTAAAAACTGTGTTTTCTGTATTTATTTATGTACATTTTTGAGTTTTACGACATATATTTTTAAGTTGAAAGTATAAAAACAACCTTGTTAAGACTTGTTAAATAGTCAGTATTATATATATATTTAAACTTNACACTTTAAAAAAAACAAAAAAACTCAGGAAATAACCATTCTTTACATATTACATTCTGTTAAAAATAAATAAAAAACATTTTTTAAATTTATTACAATGAATAGTAAAAAAAAAAAAAAAAAATATTAATGACAGTCAAATGAGGAGAGAAGTTGACCAGTTACACAACTCTCAAATTATTTACAGACTATGACTGTCATAAATTAGTAGAAATTAATTATTAATTAGTTAATATTTTGGATTTAGTAAATATCAGTACCCAATATAAGTATATATAAACGAATACTACCACACCTCATCGCAACTTTTATTTATGTTTTATTTTCTCCCCTAGAGTATAAAGTTTTGTGATTAAATTATAATTTACAGTATAATTTTTGGATCATTGTTTTTCGAAGAATTGTTTGAGTTTCGGAAATTTGTTTATGCATAATATTGCTTTTTGCTGTAGATAAAACACATAATGCAGTAAAAAGCTGAAAGCCAGATAAAGTTATAATTTTATATTTTATTAAGATTAAAATTATTATCTAAGGATGGCGTTCCATCGAAAACTTGTAATTTCGTTTCATATTTGACAGTTCAGTGTATTCAGCTGAGACATAAATTTCCGGAGCGAGCGAAAACATGATGTGAGCTGCTCTGATGCTTTCTAGACGTCAATTTTATCGTGCGCTGCCTTCGCAATTCTGGTGGAGTAAGCTGAAAAGAGAGGGAGAGAGGGGAGAGAGTGATAGAGTGGAAGAAAGAGAGAGAGAGAGAGAGAGAGAGAGAGAGAGAGAGAGAGAGAGAGAGTGGGAGAGAAAGAGAGAGAGAGAGAGAGAGAGAGAGAGAGAGAGAGAGAGAGAGAGAGTGGGAGAGAAAGAGAGAGCGAGAGAGATTGCTAATTATAAATACATGACAGGGCAGGCCATTAGTCAGCTGAGGCGGCCAACAGCGTTCACTGTCAGCTGACCAAGCTCATTATCAAGCTCACTTAGCTTAGGGGAACTTTAATTTGCCCGAGCTCTTGAAGAGTACAAAATCTGGAGTGATTCATTCCCTTCACTAACGCCCCTGTCACATAAATAAAGCTTCAATGTATGCAATCTATTTGAGGAATTGGAGGTCTTCACTAAAGAGGCACACTACAAACAAACATTTCCTCGAGAATTGTCTATATAATCAGTATAAAGTAAAACCAATTGAAAAACTGTTACAAGTTGTGAGAAAATAAAGGAAAAAACCTAAACATGGTTACTATGTAAGGTTGACAGCAGTGGACTATCAATATTTTTCATTTGCAATCAAAAATGTATTAGTCAGCCAATGATTAGTGCATTTTCTCTGTAGAATTAACTACCTATAGCTAATTGTAATAAATAACGAGTGTAAAATCCACATCGCAGCCATCATATCCTATAGGGACTTTAATGATCTCGAGTGCCACATTGCAGAGTGGACTAGTGAATCGGAAAATGTTTCAGGGCCTTATTCAGACTTAAAGTTACGCGCTTAAAGTTAGTCCCAAATACACATAGAGGCTTCGCGAAATTCGCCTTTCAGTTTCTTTTTGCCACCAGATGAAATTATATCACTTTTTTCTCGAAACACATAAAAACAATTACTCGTTTTTTTTTGTGACTTGTTTGGCATACAATGTTACAATTAAAATATTTGATTTCATTTAACTTGTCATGATTAATAACTTGAATAGTACAGGGAGCCAGAAAAAAGCTAACTACCTCAGCCGGAAATCGAATCCGACTCCCGTGATTATCATCATTAAATTTGTCAACCGGAAAAATCTGTCAGCAGATTTACAGTAGTATATGTTGATAAATTTCAACAGATATTCACCAATCCTACATAGCATATAATAAAAATGTGTTCGGCTCGAAATTGCCATGTTTGCCAATAGAATATACTTAATTTTATTTTATTTGCAGAAACGTTTTAACTCTATAATTGGGGGAAACATTGAATTCCGGTAGTGCAAGTAGTGAAGAGATATTTCTGATTAATTTGGTTGTTTTGGTTGATTCGCATGTTTCCAAAGCAATAATTCCTACACATTCGCTGCCGAAATCTACAAAGAAAAGCCAGGAATTGTGAGTAGTATCTCAGTGTAATGTGTATGCCTTCGCTTGCAATGAGCGGTTCTATGGGTGAGCTTTGTCTTTTCGCACTTTGTATCTGGCGTCAGGTCAAGTTCAGGCCAAATTAAAAAAAAAAAAAAAAACACACACAAAAAAAACCATGAAATCAAATGGAATTTTTATAATTTAAATGAAGATGTGATGCCTTCATTATCTCCAAACAAGAGCTAACATTCTTCTTTATGTGTTTAATTCCATTGGGCCTACAAGGAATGAGACAAGAACAATGTAGTTTGTTAACAAGAACCTCTTCTTGTAATGCTGTCACATGAATTTACACAGATTTTAAGCAATTCTATTCAAATGAGCTAGGGCTTAATTGCAATACAATGAGTTGCCATAATGTCTTCCGGCCTTGACTCCATCACATCTGTCTGGAGAATTTTTCTTTCTCTGCTCAAACACTATCATTGGGTTGTTTAATGGAAATGTTGTTTGGTTTCCTAGTAAAAATGTATGCGAGAAAAAAAGTTATGTATTTTTTAATGTTAATACGCAGAATTGTTGATGTCAGTCTAAAAAAATAAATGTAAAGAATGTCTTCTAAAGAACCTAACTTTTAATATAGCTCCAAAAAACTCAAAAGATTTGTGATAAAACTTCTCATTTTTCAATGATAATAATTTAGTTTTATCATTCATTAATAACATTTTTTAAATTTGTTATTTTAATTTATTTGAAGTTAAAACTATTACAAGAAACTACATGTTAACAAAGATTATGTTTTTTAAATGTAAATATTTAACATGCATATAAATGTTGTAAGTGTAAATTTTAAAAACTTTTTAGGCTATTGCTGCAATAAAATTTTAATTCAAAGATTTAAGAAAAAAAAAAGTTATTTTATTCACTCCCGTTGTTTCTAGAAAGACTATTTAATTTCCAAGAATTGTGTCTAATTTGGAATAGTTAACGTACCTTTCTTACCCATGAGTGCTTCGAAAATATTTTCTCTGAGATATTCGCTGTGATTTATTATTATTGTCTTTCCACAAATATTATTGAGTATTTCATTGTTTATTTTTTGGTGGGAAGGAAATTCGGAACTCCCAGGGCTTACTTGATCGCAACTTGGTTCGATGCCCGGTTTGGCGGTAGGCGCTACTGTCAGCATGTAACCTCCAAACTGTTATACTCCGCTCCAAATATGGTTCGACTGTGTTACTGATCATATTCTCCATTTATTTTGTCTTTCGTAAGTTCACTTTCGATTTTTGCCTTATTTTATTTACAGGTTTCTTCTATCTTGTTTATTTAGCCATATTTTTGAGAGAATCATTCTGAACTACACCAGCTTCTGTATTCCGCGGCTGCCAAATGTTCGCATCCCTTCTATATATTTTCTCACTCATCCCTTACATCAATCTTACATTTTCTATATTAACATTTTTCTTTACTTTCCACCTTTTCTACGGAACACAAAATTCATTAAATGAGGTAGCATAATGGTTTATTTTTCAAATATCATTATATTTCAAAGAAATGTTTAGCTTACGGCTCCACTAGGTGTTCATTCGAGACTTTTATTATTATTATTTACCAGTCTTGCTTATTTCAAGGCCGTAACGTCGCTAGAATCTAGTGAAAGCGTAATTAAAACTAACGTTGGAACACAATCAAAATAATTATTTCTGAAAGAGATCTAAAGCCATATACTGAAAAAAAATCGCAAATAAACATAAAAAATTTGATTCTTATAGTTCATATTTGAAATTATAAACAAAAATAGTTTTTATACAAAGCAATATATAAGCACATGTTAATTGAACGGTGAATATAAGCTCCAGCTGATGAAGTATTTCCTTGGCGTATGTCCAGAGTATGGGCGACAACAGAGTATGGACATCGATTATGGTGATTTCTATGGAATAATGTATTCCCGATGAGTCATGTGTCAGTGACTTTCACTTTCTCCGCACCCCTATTCAGGGCCAATACACAAATACATAAGGGTAAATATGTGAATGTCCTTGTTGAGCACTGAAAGAGAAAATAGAACAGTAAATAGTATAGAGGACAACTAGTACTCCTGACCTCTATCTTAAACTGCACAACAGTGTTATTGTTCGATTGGTTGTTAGAATTGGTCTATCACTTTAATTATAAATTGAAAAGTGCTGAGAAATGTCTATTACGCAGGAGCTGCGTGTACAATGCTTATTTCCCATGTTAGTTATTAATGGTCACAGATAAGAGTAAATAAGTGGTCCAGAAGAATAGTCCATTTCACTGGGACTGAACCGGGTACGGAGAATCGATTAGGTACAGATTTTAGTAGTTAATAACTTACAAAGCTTCTTTTTAAACCAATCTTCTTTCATCATTTATATTAACTTATAATAAACTAAACCTTTTAATTATTAGCAATGACCAATGACCCAATGGTTAATAAAAATAAACTGAATCACTAAATCTGTTTTCATTTTTATGAATATTTTATCTTTGTAAAATATTCTATATAAATAAATAATGAATTTCAGATGGCACCCGTAGCTCAAGTGATACACCAATTACATAATTCAATTCTCCAATTCAAAGTAATTCCTTATTAGTATGTGTAGCACTTGAAAATATATAACAGATCCCACTTTTGTCTTCCACTGAGCATCAATATAAATACATTTTAAAAGATCCTTTTAGGCTTAATTGTGAATAGATAGGCATTTATATTCTCCTTTTTATGCATTAATCATTAAGTTGTATGCACTCAATCTTGGCAAAAATTCTTATAAGCCTTTTCGAACTTAAACACGCATTAAAACACGTCAAGAAACTAATTTTTGTTTTTAAATGTATTTCATGCACTATAAAATTGTTTGTGTTGCATTGTAGAGATTGCATAATATTGCTTAATACAGGATTTAGTGTTATGGAATAATATTCCATTAAGCTAAGCTTTAATGCAATAAATGGGAAGTGCGGAAACATTATTTTTGAAGAATTCAAACAAAAAATGAAATTAGGAATGTAAGAAATTTTAGAGAGATTAATCTATATTTATTTGGCTGTTTAATGGCCAAAATAGATTCTTGCTTGTTACGTCAGAAGAGTAATATAGTGACGTAATTGTATATCAGTTGGATTACGAAGTGGGAGGAAGCGGTCTCAGCACATAAATCATTCTCCGTATATTCAATGATTGGTTTCAGATTCACCCATTTCTCTAATGGATTACTGAGACCACGGGTTTTGTAGACAAGATGGCTCGTAGACGGAGCCTCCCTCGTGTTGCTCTACGTCGAGCAATGGAGAAATGCAAGGGTGCAATGCGTCACATCTCTTGAGGGTGAGCTATTTTACATGGATGAATGACAAGCCCATTCTGAATATATGTAAATGCATCAGAAACGACGCTCATCGAGAGAAGAAAGAAATCAAGGATACGGAAAAATAAGAAAGTAAAAATCCTCAGAAGAATCTATGGGCCTGTTCACAGAGAGAGAAGACAACATAACTGTACTAGCAGACAGAGACGATTTACAACGACTGGATACGTAATCGAAGAGTAGAGTTCTATAGACGAGACAGGCTGACGAAGAAGGGAACAAATGAGAATATTTCAGAGGTATTTGCGGAAAGAAAGAAGGAAATGACGGGGAAAAAAAATTAAACCATGAAATAAAATTGATTTGTTTACTAACACAATCCAAATTCCAAAGCCAGCCGTAATAATCTATAATCCTTTAAACTCTATGCTTTCCGTCTTTTAAGATAAAATGTATCATTTACTCTTATTTATTTCAAACAAAGCCTAGGAAATCTGCTTAGTTTAAGATCTCCCTGAATGACGGATATTTAACTTTTTAGCTATTACATATTATTCGATTGCAATTACACATATTTATTCATCCATACATAAAGGCAATTTACGTAAGGACTAATAAGGCGTAAGGCGAGGCTGTGGACTAATGGCGAGTGAGTGGAACTTGACGAAGCTATCCATCTCCTTGGACGTGGACTTCCGGAGCACGGACTTGCTGATACATAACTAATCTACAGAAATGACTTGGTCCTCGCGTCAATGGCGATTAGTTATAACGAGGGGTGAGAGAGTGAGGGGAGCGGTAGGATGCGACCGTGCTATCATATCAGATGGTGTTCAGTTTCTGGACTTTTATCTGAATTTTACGCCCGCTGCAACGAAAACCTGTTTTTATTTTTAATTGTCCTTTAATTTATACCTTCGCCTTATCCGCTCGATTTTCTAAAATAACGTGATTTATTGATTTTTTTTTTTTTAACATATAAGTCACTTAAGAAATTTCACTGTGAGACGAATAACTGATTAAGACTTCTTGATCGTTAAATTAAAATTCACATTTAAATTCTCAAATTAATCCCCTCTAAGTGGGTCAATTTCTTTTTTTAACTCCTAAAATATTTATTTTATTTCTCAAAATGAAACTTTTTGAGATTACTTGCACTAAACTACCCACCAAATCGAAAAAAAAGAAGAAAGTTTTTCAAGCTCACTTGACATATCCCGCATTCCTATACCTCTGATTTCACTCAATATCGGCTTCAATAATAACCCAATATTTAATTGTATTCTTAAAAGCAATGTGAACATTTAATTAAGAAAAACAGTTTATTTCAGCTTTAAGGAAATATAATAGAAATAAATGGTTCATATTAACTCTCACTTCGAATTTTGCAAATTTATTTTGGTAACTTCTAATATATTCATTTTATTATTAAACAAATCATCGTCGTATGGCGCGGGAATCATGAATCGTAAAGTAACCATATTTAACAATATTATTACTTACAGTGTCGGTCAAAATTTACAGTGACCCTTTGTGAAATTACAAGGAAGAGATTACGAAAAATGCATTTTAGAGACGTGATTAATTAATGAGTACGTGTTTTTGTCCAATTATTTCCACATGATTCTCATCAGACCTCTGTAGATGAATATAATTTTATGTAAAATGTATTGGTTTAGATTTATTTCGATTGACTATAATCGATAAACTATGAATCCCATTGGAGAGCTTCAGCTGTATCGGGATTTGCGCGATGACGAGAAGTAATATTTCTGTTAAGTCCTCTGCGGAGTATTTCACGAGACTGTTGTTATTGTTCTAAGATGGACGACCATCAAGCTCCGAAGGCTGTACACTTAACGGTAAGTGAATTTAGAGGCTTTGGTAACATGTCGAAGTAACAGCTACTTTCCTTTAAGAACCCATGGCACTGGGAAGACTTGTATTTCCCGACATAAACCTGTTCAGGACGATCCTGCTGTCGTCTGTGTATTGGAACACAGGGGATAGTTGAGAAATCCTAACATATTCATTGTCAAAATGCTTAATTAAAACTTTGTAGTCTTTGAAAACTTTGAAAAGAGCCACTAATTAATAGATATTATGTATCTATGTATTCAATCACTGTTTTGCATAATCTTTGTTATTGTTAAAAGTAAATACTAATGTTTACAACAATATTTGAAGTAATTTTAAATTAGAAGTAACTGTGTTATGTTTGATTATTATGAGATTTGATCAAGTTACAAATGAATGTATATTTATGACTTTAAAAACATTTTTATGAAAAAAAATACTTAATTAAGCAGTTTATTTACCAAATATAGAACGTTATTTGCAGTAGTAATATCTAATGTTGCTCGATAAATTTCTACTGCTGATGAAAAATGTAAAATTTTAAAGTAATGTGAAATGCAATTTAAAACGCAGAGTTTTAGCATATATTATTCGAAATATTTACTTATTCCATAGAGTAGAATATTTTTCCCTTTTTCATTGGAATTTAAATACGCCTTCTGATACTAGTTATTATGTGTAATACGTTACTATTTCATCCGATTTGCAAAACTGACATGTACAAAACCGATACACATAACGTGTAACATTAAATATGTCATATTTTGCAATATACATAAATCATAATTATATATCATAGTCTTAGAATAATCACAATAAGAAGTTATTAAGAAGTGAAAATCAAAAGGAATTTGGTCTTGGTAGTTGAATTAAAAACTAATTTGTAACCAAATTTACTTCCAGAAAAAAGTTATTAATTCTATAAAGTTTTCATACTTTTAAACTGAAAATAAATAATGTGGATTAGAATAAAAAAATCTATCTGTCCCAGTCAGGACTCGAACCTAGATCTCTCGCTTACCGGCCCAACAAGCAGGAGATCCAGGTTCGAGTACTGGCTGGGAAGATAGATTTTTTTTTTTTATTCTATTCCCTCTCATTAATTGTTTAAAATTTACGTGGGATAATGAACCACAACTAAATAAGTATTGATAAAGAAAAATTAAAAAAGTAAATGACGAGTGTCGACAAATAGCTTGACAATGTCAGCTACTTTGAGTTTAAGACGATGTATTCGTCTTTCTCGTGGGTTAGGCTCTCGCTATTGTGGTGGGAATTTAAAAAGTTATCTAGCTCGTCCCTATGGTGCAATGGATAGCATACCGGCCCGGCAAGCAGGAGATCCAGGTTCGAGTCCTGGCTAGGACAGATAGATTTTTTTATTTTTTTTATTCTATTCCCTCTCTTTATTTGAAAAAAAGTTGCACGGGACAATAAACCACAACCAAATAAATATTTATAATGTGGATTAATGTTCGTTTCATATCGAAGTTTGATAACAGTCTTTAGAAATAAACTGCATCTTAATCTAGCAAGAAGTCTTTCTCCAAATCTTCTGCTGATTTTCTCAATGTGTTCTCTCGGCGTGTGAGGAGTCTCCACCTCTGTTCAGGAACAGTACACGTAGGCGAACACTCCTCACTTGTCCAGAGTATCGCTTGTCTCTGTCCCAGCCGAGACTCGCTGGAACGAATAAGGCTGGAACCTGGAGTTTCAGATAAGTTCTCAGCGGGACAATCTAAGTTTTATTGCGCCGTTACTGAGTATGCCAGGCTCCAGGCTGATGGCGGAGTTGGTTGTGCTTTACTTGGCAAGTGCAACGCAAAAATTTATCTGTACTATTGCTCTCTCTCTCTCTCTCTCAGTATGTTAGATAATACAGTTCAAAGTTACAATTGCATTCTATAACAACAAATTCGAATGCATGCACGTTAGTACATTTGCTCTAAAGAGACTGACAATTTATAAATAATAAAAGAAATTCATCTTTTTAAGATCTTTAGTCGTTCAAATGCAAGGTGAGAGAAGGGAAGAGGAAGACGCATTTACAAGGAGTAACGGAAAAAGTACGTCTAAACGAATGAGGTTTACCATTAATGTAGACATCATTTGTTTATAATATATATATATAATA
>KZ807004.1:0-11576 GCA_000696205.2 Oncopeltus fasciatus
CCTGAATCGAACCCCAAAAAATTCTTTACTAATTATCTAATTTCCTTTTGAGGTTCTTCCAAGTATTTACCTGAAATATATGAGAACATATTGGCTATCATAAGTCTTCAAATGGAACATCAATATATTTTAAATAAAGAAACGTAAAGTAATAGATAACCGAATATAATGTAGGTTGAGCGTTCTCTGGAGCCTTGGTTGTACTTTAGGTGTGAAAATGCTTCAAGATTGACATATACAGGAAATTAAAAAGTATGGAAAATGACTTGTTCCCTTGTCGACTGAAGAGATTTATGTTGACAATGCATGGCGTAGAAGAGGGATTTGTGTTCACCTCAGATAGTCCCGTGGGCTTCCGGCGCCCTTGCTATCTGGGCGTTAGTATTCATGCTGCGTCTACACGAACACTCGTAAACATCCCTTCGACCCGGCCACCTCCACGTGAATCCTCTACGAACTCCCCAATGAGGTTCCAAAAATCAGTAGCCCTCTCCGATATATATATATAATTGNTGTAACTCGCTTTCAGTTCCCTGAAAATGTTATCCGTGAAGTATTGGAAGATTTTTACTGCATTGGAAAAACCAAAACACATCATTGAAAATTTGTACCACCTGAAATCTGTTATGACAGCCATATTCAGGATATCTGTCTGATAGGAATACCAATTCCATTCTTGAAAATTGGAAATAAAAAACAGATTGTCTTTTAAATCCATGATATGCTGCACTCTATAACTATAAGGCATTGGATTTGCTTTAAACGGATGATTGTCTCAACATGGGCACATTCCACTATCCTTCTTTCCGACCTCCTGGAGTCCACTAGCTCTCTGTTTTAGAAGGTCTGCTAACACCCTGCTCTATCATCTGTTAAAATTTTCTTTTACCAGCTGACACTTTTCACCTCGCTTTTGAATGCACCAGTTGACCTGTTATCTCAATCAAATTTCTCCACTGGGCAGTTCTTTAATGAATATTAGAGGCTGAATATTACGTCGTCAGCCCCCCTAAAAAGAAATAAAATAAATAAATAAAAAACTGTGAGTATATATATTTATATTATATTCAATAAATACTCAAGAAATGAAGCTATTCACGGTGGTACTCTGGAATAGGCTTCTGATGAATGCTTTCAATTCATCGGCTATTATACATAAGAGAATTCAAAAATATTAAAAATTTTATATCTGTCTGTGTATAATCTGTAAAAAATTTAAAAATAAATATACAAAATTCCCTAATTTTAGCAACTGTTCAATACACTATATGTTTCTGTTTTTAATAATCCAGAAGATTTCTAGATTTCTAGTGCGCGCGCGCGCGTTAGTGTATCATTGTGTAGTAGTTTATATTACATAAATAGTTTTTGAATGACATGTATAGCTTATAGGAAGAACGCACAATAGACATCAAAAGACACAAAGAGATTTTTGTAAAACTGAACAATTAAGACTGGGAGATTTTTTGAACCTCTATATTGAAACACCCTGTTCACACCAGGAACCCTAATAATCATGGCGAAAATTGACATTCTGCATTTAAATGATACACACATTAAAGGTGAGATTAGAAAGTCTATTCTAACTAATTCGGGACTCTACAAACAACTTAAAAGTTTTCTTATACCAAAGATTTCACCACATTTAGCTGTCAATCAAACAGACTTGATAGTCTATTCCCCAATTTGAGAGATCAGATAAGTCATTTACTACTATTTATATCGATCTGTAATGAGGCATAGGAGATCTGCTTAGTTTACGCTGCCCCTGAGAGACTAACATTTATTTTTTATAATTCAGTTTTATTATATTTACCAAAATATTTAGTTTATCGGACTAATATAAACAAAATATAAATNATATATAAATGCCGACTACTTATCAATAGTCATGTTCTACTTCTCCCGTTCTAAAGAGTTCTCAAGTTCCGGTTTCCCGCATTAAGTTTGAGTCTGGCTTCGAGAGAGCGAAACGCCTGGTTGGTTAATCCCCATACAGTTACTTAGGAAGTTAGGTGGAAGGGATATCACATGGAGTTTGACTATCTCTCGCCTCGTACTCTCGGAGGAGGTTTATCGTAAAACTTGCTCTTGCGGCCTTGCACGGGAGACGTGGTTATCCAAATGTGGCCCAGATACGCCCTGGCTGATTGCAGACAGTACGTGTTTCCTTCCCAAGATCAGAGCAAACCCGCCCACGTAGCAGAGCGTGCAACACCTTCCTCTTACCCCAGCCGCTGGTCTTAAGATCAAGATTCCTGGGTAACTCTTAAGCTTCATACAAGTCTTCAAAATATTATTCCCCAAGATGAATGGGAACTAAGAATTGTTAATGGTTTTTTTGTAAATATTTTATCTAGCATTAAATTAAATTTATACAGTGCAATCACTCCTAAACATTTACCTTATTATTTTAATAGCAATATTAACTATAATTTAAATAATTCATTAAATAAACAGAAAAAATCAAAATCATAATTCCGAACTATATTTAATATTTTAAATTTCAAGACATGGAGAATCTTAAACCATAAAAGACAATAGTCTGTACTAGTTTGCACCATTGCACTAAATTTGATAAAGATTTTATTTAAATTCTACCTCCTACCTTAAGGTAGGAGGTTTATTAAATTTTATGGGGTATAATAAATAAACAAACAATAAAAATTTTCTGTCATCAATGACCGAATGTTTGACAAACCTAAACAAATAAATAAGTACATAAAAAACGCATTAAAGATGATAAGATCGTGTATATAAAAGATTATAAACATGCATTACAGGTCGCATCATTTGTAGGAAATTAGTTACTACTGCGATTAACTAATTTTATGTAAGAAAATATATGAATTTACGTTTGTTTTTTTATCCATTATTAATCTATATTACTTTTAAAAAGATGAAAGAGTGTGGGTGTGCGCACGTGTGCGGGTGTGTGTGAGTGAGTGCGTGTGCGTTTGCGTCTGCGTGTTCGTGTGAGTGTGCGTTTGCGTGTGCGTGTTCGTGTTCGTGTGCGTGTGAGTGTGAGTGTGCCTGTAAGTGTTCTTGTGCGTGTGTGTGTGTGTGTGTGTGTGTGTGTGTGTGTTTTATATCGAAGATATCCGAAATAAATTATAAATAAAGCAAATTCGGAATTTTTATGAGCTTGTTAATCGGCGAAATCTCTCGAAGGGAAGAAGGGTTGTTTATAGGGGTCATATTAAAATATCGTGAATCATAAAATCTTCGTTAATGTTAGAGCAATGCATAATTCATAAGAAATAATATTTTAAAAACGTAATTTTCATTAATTTATTCTCTACGACATTTTTGTGAAAGACTCATATTATGCAAAACATTTAGTAATGTTTAGTAATGCTTTAGTTAATTTAGTAACTAAAAAAGATGAGAGATTCCTCTATTTTTCCTCCCGAATATTCTATAGCCAGTCCTAGGGATCCTCATTCCCTCTCCAATTTGGAAATATCAAATTACTCATTTATCACCATACCTTCTATTATCCGTCTTCATTGGTTTCTGCAAACCATCCTCCGTTGGTGAGCGCTTTCGGACATTGTCCATCCTCGTGGCCGAATACATGTGTTCACTGTCACTTTTTTTTTTTTTTTGCGCGCGCGCTCGTGGTTTCCTTAGGCCATTGGCGCTGTGACAAAACATTTTATCCATCGTATGTAATGACATATACAATGGTATATACCGCATTCTTTCACAAATAGTAGAACTCTATTATGACAGTGGTATACGTAGAAAAATAATTCTGCCAGGTGAATATGAACCTGTCGCACTGCTACAAGCTCAATCGATGGAAACCCGTAATGTAGTAGGTTCAAGAATGGACAAGCAAAATTAATTAAAAAAGACAATTAATTACCACCATTAAGTGAAATTACATTTCAAATGGATCTCTGTAGCTACTAGCTACAGTCTGACAGATAAGGAGTTCTGAGCTCGATCTATCAGACTAAAGCTACTGAGATCCGTTAAAAGTGTAATTTCACTTAATAGTGGCAATTAATTGTCTCTTTTAGGTAATTTTACTTGTACCTCTTTGACCTCATTCCATTGAAATTGAGAGAAATTATATCTTAATTAAATTAATTGAATATATATCAATATTATTATGTTTGGGTTTTTAAAAGCATTAAAGACAACATAATGACAGAATACAGGTGCAAACGAGCAGGTTAAGTTTTGTTTTATTCAATTTTTTTTTTTTTTTTTTAAGTTTTTGTGAAAGAACGGCATAAACAGCTTACTTGATCAGATGCAGGGTATATTTATTTATTTGATGAAAGAAATGTAATATTTCCTGTTGCAAACAAAATAATAAGTATTATGTAATTAGTTTAATTGACCGTTCAAAATGAAAAATGTATTAAAAAATTGTAGCGTTAGATTTTAAGATATCTTTAGATATTATTTTATTAAAATAGGGATTAACAAATATATCTATCATGGTGGAAATTTTCGAGATTCCCTCAATGTATCTCGAAATATGTTTTAATTAAATATGAATTTAAAACACATTATTTTTCCCAACCTTTTTGCTTGAATTTTATGCCTTCTTCTGGGCAAAAGTGATGAAGATGGAAGACAGTCATTAACATTTTGTGAGCTAATTCGCCTAAAAAGAATTAGCTTTTCAGTGATGAGTTAACTAACTCGGTCTTTGATCTGTTTATGTAAGCTCTATACATAGAATTACTTCAGACGTCCCAAAAAAAAAAAAAATTTAAAGGATGAATTTAACCTGTGTTTATGCGTACGATTTATTTGAAAATTGTTTCACAACTTATTAATATTCTATCGAATTATTTATGTCAAATTAAATTTACTGTATATTACAAAAATTTGATGAGTACCGCTATAGCCTTAAACATTCACTATATGCAGTAAATTAATACTGAAATTTCAAGTACAAACCCCTTGCCGTCATATGGAGGCCGTGTGGTCAGTGCGGTTCAAGCATGGCCTCGCGTTCAAGATGAGGAGTGGGGGGGGGGGGGGGGAGAGAAGAGTTCGACGCAATAAACGATCGGTTTTTACGAGCGTACTTTCAACAGAACTAAAAGAAGCACCGGGTCGAGAGCGAGTAACGAAGCTCACAAAGAGGTTTGACCGGGCTGCGGTGGAGGCCGGCTCGAACGCGTGACGAATCAGCCAGACTTGGCAGTCTCCGGAGCATCGGGCGAGGATATCTCCCGTCACTGTTCTTCCCTCAGGATCCAATCGGAACAGCGAAAAAGTTAAATACAACCTCTAAATTTTAAGAAAATACTGTAAAATCAATCAGAAATATTCTAGTGAGCATTTTCATTTGAGGGGCAGACAATGTTGTCTTTTTTTCACAGTAGTTATGAAAGACATCTTCAATTCACTCCAACAAACTTATATTTGCTATTAATTAAAACTCAATTATTGAATGCGGACCATAGTCTCCCCAAAGATATCAACGTTTAGCTATAATCCACTAAAAAAATATATCTATCATTTATAAATCTTCTTCATTCTATGGTCATAGTTAATTTAAATTAACAGGATACTCCTCAAACTGAGTTCTGGAATGTAGTGTACACTCTGCCAATTGATAACTAGAAAGAAATATTTATTTTCGAACCTAATAAGGAAACGATCAATAAGTTCTTTCTAAACAATTAATGAGAGGGAATAGAATAAAAAATCTATCTGTCCCAGCCAGGACTCGAACCTGGATCTCCAGCTTCCCGGGTCGGTATGTTTCATTACACCACCAGGTAATGGAAGGGTCGGAGGTTCGAGTCCTGGCTTGGACAGACAGATTTTTTATTCTATTCCCTCTCATTTATTGTTTATAATTTACGTGGGATAATAAACCATAACTAAATTGGTATTTATAAATGAAAATTAATAAAAGTAAATAACGAGAGTCGATAAATAGCTAGACAATGTCAGCTCCTTGGAGCATAAGACGATGTATTCTTCTTTCTCACAGGTTAGGCTCTCGCTAGTGTGTTGGAAATTCAATAAGATATCTGGCTCGTCCCGATAGCATAATTGGTAAATGCACCGGAAAGCAGGAGATCTAGGTTCGAGTCCTGGCTGGGACAGATAGATTTTTTATTCTATTCCCTCTCATTAATTGTTTAAAATTTATATTGGATAATAAACTACAACTAAATTAAAATTTATAAATAAGTTATTTCTAATCTTATAAAAATGTTTCATTTTCTAAACCTATTATGCCCTTACTCTTTTTTTTTTTCTTTTCCCGGTCACATGGTTACCCATTAATAATTTGAAATGTCAACCAATGTTGAAGCATTATTTTTGTCTAGCTATTTCTTTGTCAACCCTCAGAATAATTTCAAAAGCTCCCTATTACGTATCCAATTCATCCCTTCACCTCGATCTTAATATCCCTTTTGTTCAAGACCTCATTTCTTCCTGCTTCACCCTTGTCCACAGTAAACTGCCATACCATCCTAATCCACTAGCACCGACCATCTCTTCCAACTCCAACCCCTACAACCCTCCTGTAAATAATTTAAGAGTGGTGTCATTGGTCATTTTCTTGCCTCATGTGATTGACATTGAATGTCATTTTTACTTTTCATTGTAATCAAATTACAAAATTTTTTATTCAACAGAATGTAATAAATAAATAAAAGTTTAAAAAAAAAAAAAGAAGTAATTTCTTTGTAATTCTTGAGATTATTCTCCTTTATTTATTTACTTTTCACAACACTTATTTTATTAATACTAATTTCATAAATCTATTTCTTATGATTATTTCCATTTATGAAAATTTTTGAGCCTGAATAAGCCTATTGTAAATGACACATTATGTCATTAAGGGTGACTTTGATTGTCCCAGAATAGTTTATTTTCTTCCTTTTTTTTTTATTCCTTAAAAATGTTTAATTAATAACTCTTTATGAATTATATTTTCACCTATTATGCATTATACATATTTGTCTAACACTTATGGTAACAAGTATATGTATGTATATATAACTTTAAAACCTTCATTGCTCTTGCCTGCTTTCAGTCAATAATAAACGCGAGGAGCGGTTTTTATAAATAAGCTCAAGCATACATATACATAACCGCCATCTGACCCATTTTCCTTATCAGAAGAAAGAAATGTAAGATGGGGCAAGAGAGAAGGGAAGCAGAGATAGAGCCACGGAAAGAGATAAGCAAGTTTTATAGAGGGTATACTTGATAAATCGATTTGTACAAATATAAGGCGATTTTCGGATAGTGGGTGGGATTGAAGAGGACTGAAGAATTTTCCATGACGCAAGAAGTTTTAGCTCCTCCCTTACGAAAAATAGAGAGAGAACAGCTGAATGCATTTCTTTTTTCTTTTTTTTTTCTTCAATAGAATATCCCCTCTTTTCTATACTTTATAAAACTTTATATCAAATTCAAGCTTTCACTTGGATTTTTCCCGCGATTGAGTTTATTTACTTTGTAATAGTTCAGAGTGAAGAAAGACTTGGACAAAGATTTTTACTGAATATTGCAGGCACTTTATTCACTTTGAGCCCCCATAACAAATGATATTAAACATAATTTTATATGTACATTATTTTAAATGGTATTTATCTCATAAAGTAAATATTTAGACATATTTTAAGTAAATGAGTATTTACCTCTTCTTAAAATATTTTTAACCTTATAAAAGCAGGTTTCCCGTAATGAAATTAAGCTATTCACTTAAATACCATGTAATAATCATTGATAAATATCTGTAATACTTCACCGATCATATTTAAAAGAAGCTTAAAAAGTGATCATTAAACACACACACACATAGAAAGTATATACAGAAAATGAAACTCTTGCGACTGCTATATACAATAAACGAGAACAAGTGGGATAAAGAGTGCAGTGAACACACAAAAAAAAAAGAATAAAAATAGGAAGGAAAAAAAAGGAGTAAAGAGAGTTTATATATATAAAATACTTTTTTTTTGTCCTTACACGTACAGAGTATTCATTGATTAATCTCCTGTCATTATTATTGTTTCTTTCACTAAGCTATATAAAACTAAAAAATGAATAATGTATTTCTTTAGCGTTTATAATCCGGCATAACTTATTAAACGCCTTCCTTAATGTGTGATTTTTGGAAACATGTCATCCAATTGAAGCAAAAGAAAAAAATATAAATATTTTATTTGGTTGTGGTCTTTTATCCCACGTAAATTTTATACAATTAATGAGAGGGAATAGAATTTTAAAAAATCTATCTGTCCCAGACAGATAGCAGGAGATCCAGGTTCGATTCCTGGCTGGGACAGATAGATTTTTTTATTCTATTCCCTCTCATTTATTGTTTAAGAAAAAAATATATTTTCCTGGTGATCCCGAACTCACCTAATTCAGAAATTATTAAATAAACCAAAAAATATGAAGAGACCAGAATGAGATTTGATTTTTCTCAATTTTCCCAGTTTTGAAAATACAGGAGCCCATCCAATTCTCTTAGTTGCACTCTCAGGTAACAAAAATATATATTCTTCATAAAAATATAATTGAATTTAACATTAGAAAATTACTCCATGGTCTTACTTAAATAATAAAGAAGATATAAAAATTCTTTATTTTTACCATTCGGAATGACATATTTTCCAGTCTTTATCTGCCTTTGTTGTAGCATTTTCACGCCACATTTTAAAATCAAATCATCAATGGAAATTTAAAATAATGTCAGTATCAGGACTATATTTTCATTTTACTTCATGTAGGATGGGTGTTGTTTTAAAGAAACTGTAATAAGTTGGAACCAAAGAATACCTATAAGTTTTAAACAAAAGTGTAGGTTGGTTCCAAAGTTCATTGACACGTAAAAGCCAATTGAGCCCTTTAGCAAACACTAAGTATTTACTTTCTAAAAACTATTAATGTATCATATATGTTATGTAATAATCTTCACAAAAACAATTTATTATAAGAAAATAAAACACTTGTCTTCCCCACAAAATCTATATTTCTTGCTCAAACGTTTTCGACCTAATGAGTCCATCCTTACGAGGTCTTTTCAATAGTGGCGATCTCTACAGGGCTACCTTAGTGCAATATATATAATAATTACTTTCTTTTTGTTATGTATACAGAAAAATTGATATTTACTCATTTATCTGTAACTGTTGATATGATGTATCATAGCCTGAAGGCTTACTTATAAACTGATAAACCTAAGGATAGGCTATTTTTTGAAGAATTAACAGTCTATCCCGATGATGTTGTCGAAGCTGCATGAGATCTGAACAAAATTAATAAGAACTCGACAAAATTGGGATATTTCAAAGGAATGGTGCAATGAGAACTACTTGTTCCTTCGAAGTGAGTTAGATTTCAGGTAGTCACCTACTTCCGAACCCTGGTCATCGTCAGAGTAGTATTACTCCATTCCTTCACAACTTTGCCTAGGCCGAGTGTAACATCGAGAGTTGGCGATGTACTGAAGACCTTATTTGTTCTCAAAGCAACCCCCACACTGTGTAAATATTCACAAACCATAGCCGTAACGTGGAGCCCCATAGTGGGAGCTGCAGTCTCTGTCCTGAGGAGAATGGACACGTTTGACGTCACCTTGAGCACAGATGTTATGAACAGTGTATGTCGCCATTTGCTGAAGGAGGTCATTTGTCTGTCTGACCCTTGGAGAACAAGAGGAAATTACCTTCTGTGCTCACAACTCCCCCTAGATCAGTCGGAAAGCCTCTAAACTGGAGGCTAAAACCAGTGTTCTTCTTCAACGGTTTCACATAACTTGTTTGGTCCTGGTAATACCATCCCAATCGCTTGTTGAATGGCAAAAAAAAACCTTATCAAATTTATCAGAATTGTAGTACTTGAAATCTCTATATCATCTTTTACAAATAAACATATCAGTTTTTTTTTTTTTACTTGCACTAGAAATTTCAATTCAAAATTATTTACCACTCCTATCGCCTCATTTCGCTTTCATTTTGAATTTAAAACGACATAAATTTAATTATATAAATTTAAATTTAATTTGATTAAAATAAACAACTGTTTTTAGCACCTTGGATGTTTAGAATAGGATGGCAGCCTTTAGCTAGCCCCTCCCTTTATCATCCTAACGGGTTAAAAGGAAGGCTAACATTTAATAAAAAAAAAAAAATAAAAAAAAAGGAAGAAGTTCTTTGTTGCTTCTAGATCGATTAATTAAAATTAATCCCCTCTTCTATTGGTCGTTTTTTCTCAATAACAAAATTAGCCATTCGTAATTGATAAAATGCCAAATTTCTTTTAGAAATATTGAAAGTTTTGGTCCCTAGAGCATTGAACACACACACAATAGTTACCATCATTTTGACCAATGTTTAGAGTGATTACAAGGAATAGAGGTGAGAAAAATCTTTCCAAATTTCATACAGACTTTATACTACATTTAATTTATTTATACGGAAAAGCTAGCTGAATCCTATTGCTACTCTGAGCAAACTTAACATGGGAGTCAAACAAGAGTTATAAAGTTATATCGATTCACATTAGTCCTCAGTACAAAACCATATGAGGCTCATTAAATAAAAAACAAACGACTTCAGACACATTTTCATATTAGTGAATAATGAATGAATTCTTAAAAAATAATTGTTTCGTCTTTTTTAAAATCGCGTAAAAAAATATAAAACGTACTGGGTGTGCAATATTCAATATTTGTTTTCTATAACAAGGATTTTTGTCAGTTTCTATAGCCAAACTTTGCTTATTCAGTACATACATAATTTTTTTATTTAACTTTGCTTATTGAATACATACCCAACATTTTATGTGTCAATAATTTTGGGTAAAAGAAACGATTGCGTGGAGTTAATATAACCTTTTCCCAGACCTTCGACTGTTTCCAATTTTGTTTTTTCATCCCCAGAGATCTAACCTTCCAGGCTGCCACTAACCTATTCAATATAATTTACCTAACATACTAACCACTTTATATTGATGTCATCAACAAAGGGCAGGTTATAGGCATCGTAGTTACTCCCAGCAAAGTTACTAGAAGCAAAATTTTGCTTCTAAAGAAGGAGTAATTCAGTCCCCACTTACTCCTTACATGTCCTCACTTACTCTATACTCCTTATATGAGGGTAGGAATGAGGAAAATGTATCAGCTATCTAGAGAAATGGTCTAACATAATTTATGTTTTGCAAAAAAAAAAAAAAAAAAAAAAAAAAAAATAGCGTCAGAACCTATATAAGTGTCTCTTACACTCCTGAGAAATCCATCAGCATAAAAATGTTCACACCTGCCGCAACAGATGGCAGCAGCTGTGTCCTCAAAGCCACTTTATCACCATTATTTATCTAATTTATTTTTATGTCCTACACAAATTGTTCGATCACACAAATGGAGCACACTTTCTCTTCCCTCTCGGAAAGCTGTTTTCTCTTTGCATTTTTCTTCATTTCTTCCTTCAGGTCTTCCATAGAGATGTCTCCTCCCAACATCATTACGTAAGCATACCGATTATTGTATTATTATAATTAATTATTGTAATGGTTAGTCATACCAATAATATTTGATTATTTTAATGTACACACACACACATATATATAAA
>KZ807004.1:14561-34971 GCA_000696205.2 Oncopeltus fasciatus
TTTTTTTTTATTTAAATATTATTATTATATATTTAATAAATTATAATAAATAAATTATTATTAACTAAAATAATAAATAATATCTTATTCTTTAATTTAGATTTTCCAGGTTATAGCTGCTTTTTTAAGAAAGTTTAACAGCCCATCCACTGTAGAGGGGTTGTTCCCAAGCACTCCGCCATATTTCTTCCAATGCCTTCCCTAGTGAATTAATTCTGATAAACTGGGCAAACCTCTATGATGTGCTGGATTGTTAGGTGAACTTGGCAGGTATTAAACTTAGGCGGCTGATCTTTGTTAATTAGGTGTATATTATAAAGTATGTATGGTATATACCCCCATGTATGGTCTCTAACCTTCTTTAGTCATTCGTGAGAGATTTTAAGAGGGAAACTTGAATGTATTCCTAAGAGAAAGAATAAGTAAACATCTACAGCCACTGTTGTTAGATAAATCATTTTTATTCGACTGGGAGGAAAAGATTGAGGTTGATGGAAAGGAATGTTTTGATTGAATATCATGAGTAAATTTCTCAAGTAACATATAAGCACACACTCAGAGACCACATTCAGGACCACTTCTCTGACTGAAACTCACAAACAAACGAAAAAGAGCAATAGACCCACTCACTGACCAACTCACAAAACGACTTAAGACAGAAAACCCATAAATACACACATACGAATTCGTACAAACATAAATGTTCACGTGGGCTTCGGCGGTCGTCAGATGTATTTACCGTTTCTTCTTCCGGGTTGGACCGTGTCAAATTGTTGTTATTTGCCGAGCTTTCGCACATCATGCGATGGCTTCTTCAGGGCTGAAAAGAGAATGAGAGTTGTAAAAGAGAGATTCTCTTTTCAGCCCTGAAGAAGCCATCGCATGATGTGCGAAAGCTCGGCAAATAACACCAATTTGATACGGTCCAACCCGGAAGAAGAAACGGTAAATACATCGTACAAAAATATTTAAATGCAACAACACCATCCACAATTCATCGAGGATGGAGGAAACTAGGAGATCCTAATCTTCGCTACCCTAACGAATTTAAACTCCCACACTGACGCACTAAAGGGAAACAAATCAGTTGTACATAGAGTGCTTGAGAAAGTGGACGGGATTATGTTCGGCGCGAGGAAAATGGCTGACCACTGCCGAATGCGCTCGCCATTTGGAAGTGGAAGACAGCCAATGACGACGGATTCTGATATACAATTAAAAAAATTCTATTGTGTAAGTTAGTTGTGTTGAGAAATACGTGTTGTTTATTTAAGTCAGTATATATATATGTTTATTTTGCTAGATCTGTTCAGTACAAGTCATGATGTGCCCTGGTTCTCGGCAGTGTTACTTCCTTATTAGCGTAAATCGAGGCGCTGCTCGAAAGACCGATAACAGTGAACGTGACAAGCTAGCGACTCTTGTTGGAGACTCGTCATGATTCACCGTCACACTGAGTTTGTGCTTGGCAGATATTATCTACTACAGCGTTTTTTACGGCTTCACTCAAGGCGATCTGCGATGTATGTAATAAATAAGAACAAGCGGAAGAAAGATCGAAGTGAACACTCAATAATAAACAATTACAATGAACATTAAATTTTCGGGGAGACTTCTCGCACTTCTTCAGAGAGGAGTGAAGAGAGTCTGGGACTGCGGAGAGGGCTCAAAGAGAGGTTAAGACGATTATGATTTCCCTAACCTTTCTTATTGTTGGCGATTGATGATTCTTGGTCTTATAGTGGCTTTGAGAATGTGGATATAGACCCACTCTCTCGTCTTCAATTATAAATCTTAAGCCGTCTCGGGAAATTGTTCAATAACTTGAACTTACCAATTTGTGATTGAAAGACATACAATGACTCTGAGCATGCCTTGCCATGGGGAGAGGGGACTGTGGTTTTGAACAAGAAGCTCTGTGATTATTAATTCTGTGATTTAGGGGCGTGGTACATTTTCCTTCGTAAAAAGCAGAACATAGATTCCAAATGATTCAATACTCTACGTAATATTTTTGTTTTGTGTGTTAACGTAGAGGGGAAATGAGCGATAAAGAGAAACTAAATAAAATTTAACTAGATAACCATCAATAACTTAGATATTGGCCAAAACATGTGTAGATCGCAATTGGTTTAAAATGTAATATTCTTCCAGTTATATTCTATAAAATTGAGTAGCACGCTTACTATGAAAGATTTTTTTTTTAAAGGTTATTTTATTTATTTAGAAATTACATCCTGCACAGCGTGCATCTTGCAATGTGCTCTCATGGTATATAATAAATATGTACTAATATAATAATAATGTACAACATACACACTTTATAGTAATAAAATAAAAAATAAATAATAATAATAATGATATGAGTTAATTTAAAAAAAAACTATAACTGGCTGTGTTTGCAATTTACTTTGAAAAATCTAAATGGATAGTGCTTCAGCATGTAAAATACCGACTGATGTCTTAACCAGTTGCACAGATAAGAAATAAGTCCATGGAGCTCTGTGCGTGGCTGCACTGTTGGGCAGAAAGATAGAAAAAGTTTGTTTTTCTAAAGTAACGAAATCTGGGAGGAAATGTCCCAGCTGTTTGAGCTCCGAGAGCCACAGATATATGAAACCGTCGTCATTGGTTTTCTTCTGCTCCTAAACTCCAATAACCAATTACGATGGATTCATATAAGTATATTAATTATATATTCATTGGAAGAAATAAGTTATAAACCTGTGAGTGTTACTTCACAGCTGATTTTTAACTATACCTGTGATGATTAGTGCCGGAGCCTCTGGCGGCCTAAGTGATTACTCGTTAAACTGCTACCAGACTCATAAAACAGAAAGAATAATTTTGAAAATGGTTCCTAATTGTAACATTACATTGATTTGCCATTACCACTTCTAAAATGTCTCATTAACAGCACTTTTTTGTTGAATTTATTCAATAATACCGTTAATGCTCGTAAAATTAACAAATGATTTTTTTGTGTGTGTTTTTAAAAAGTTTGTTGTGAAAAGTGCGCACACGCCAAACAAAATTGGTTTCTTTTATATGAGGCGACATAGCTAGACTTATTTTTTTTTTTTTTTTTTNCCTTCCTACAGCAAATAGGGCGGAACAGGGCTTGGAGTGTTATCAGACATTCCCTTCTACAGGAGAATATAATCAAGCGAACTTCAATAAACAATGACATATGAGAAAAGTTGTTGAAGAGAAAACTAACCAATTAGAGGCCATGGACAGTGGAAACAAAAATAATATTATTTTATCAAAATAGAGAGTTTTTTCACTGTAGATATTATTATTTGATGTTTTTGTTGGGGTTCAATCAACGTACATCCAAAAGTACTATTTAAAAAAATTTGTATTTAAAAAAAATTGTTTACCAACATTATACATACATAATTACTTACATTGTTCGTCTTCAGAGCTATCATAAAGTCGAGAGTGGACGTCGTGTCACCAGGATAAAATTTTCATGGCTGAGGAACCTCCCACCTCCACGACAGCCCTAAAGATGGCTAACAATGTAAGCCGAAACATTGGCAGATAATTTTTTTTTTAATACAAATTTCTTTAAATTGCATTTTTTGAATCTACCTTGACCGAAACCCCAACTAAAAACATCTAATTTTAGTTATCAAAATTATTAGGAGTGGGTTCAATAGGCTCTTCTTCCACGCATAATGATGTTCATTTATTTGTTATTTTGTACGATTATTTTTTTTATTGTTTAAATCTCAATTGCATTATATTACAAGCTGTTTATAATTAGACTGTAATCAATAAAAGTTTAAATTGAGAGTTTTTGACAGTAGAGATTATTGGTAGAGAATTTTTATTTGGGTTCGGTCAAGGTTGATCCAAAATTAAAAAAAAAAAATATGTATTTTTTATTATCTGCCGACGTTTACTCCGTGGCAAGACTTCCCTCCTTGCTTTCATGATAATATCCCTGACGGTGGCTTATAGTTTAAGCCGAAACGTCGGCAGATAATAAAAAATACACTTTTTTTAAATTGTATTTTTTGGATCAACCTTGACCGAACCCTAACAAAAATTCTCTACCTTTATTAAATAAAGATTTATTTTAAATCTTCTAATCAAATGTTTTTAAACAATCTAATCAAATGTTTCATATTATAAAATTCTCTCAAAAGTATCAGATAATTTTCGTGGACTGTTTTTACTATATTTTAGCTTACAAAAATATAATGGCACAAATTTCAGCTCGGGTACATGAGGCACGGACACAAATAAAAGTATGGCAAGGTTAGGGTTTTTAAGGGGTGAGCATAAAATATGAAGAAACACACCCTTCTTCCTGATTAGGGGCTTTTCAAATTGTTTCATCATCATCAGTGGCCGAGATAAATGTAGATATATTTTATCTATGTAGTTGAATTACAGCTGATGTAAACCACATTGTTCACTAAATGATCATCAATCAATCATTCACAGGCCTAAACTATAGTACATATTCCAATTTAAGCTAAGCACATAACTTTTCTTGGAAGGGCTGATCACAGTGAGCTTCATTAACAGTAAAGTGTGAATGTTAATTAATATATCCTACCAATTAATGTTTCTTATAGCTTAATTTTCTAAATCTGAAATTACCAATATTTGGCAGGTACTCAGCATTGGGACCTGTTTTATTGAGAAAAATAAATATCTAATTTATAAATATTAATTTAGTTGTGGCTTATTATCCCACGTAAATTTTAAACAATTAATGGGAGGGAATAGAATTTAAAAAAGAACCATAAGTTAATTTAATAAGTTATAGCTCGTCCCGGTAGTGTAATGGAAACATTCCGGCCCAGCAAGCAGGAGATCAAGGTTCGAGTCCTGGCTGAGACAGATAGATTTTTTTGTTCTATTCCCTCTTATTAATTGTTTAAAATTTACGTGGGATAATAAACCACAACCTTAATAATATTGTTTAACTATTTTATTGCAAAATTAATTTGCCGAGAGATGACGTTCTTGAAAGAAATAAAACGATTATTTAACGTTTCTTCTTCCGGGTTGGACGGTGTCAAATTGGTGTTATTTGCCGAGTTTTCGCACATCATGTGATGGCTTCTTCAGGGCTGAAAAGAGAATTCTTCATTTTCTTTTCAGCCCTGAAGAAGCCATCACATGATGTGCGAAAGCTCGGCAAATAACACCAATTTGACACGGTNCTAATACGATTTTAAATTAAATTATAATTATTTAATTTTTTATACTTTTCAGGTAAATTTATTAATAATTGGCCAAATTTCCTTCAACTTATTCCTTAAAATGTCCTGCACCGGGGGAAATTTGTATTCCTTGGAGGGGGGATGTAGGAAACGAGATATCCCGAGAGGTGCCGAACACACATACCCCAGGACGGCGTGAGGAAGCTGTCCTGGCCCATTAGGGCTCAGGTCGATACCCTGGAGGAGGGAAGTTCCAGAAAGGGCGGACTCTCCCTGGGGAACCCCAAGGGCCCGGGGGAGGACTTGGAGGCGGCGGTGCCCTGTCCCAGAAGGGCCCCGGATATTTGCATGACAGTGCTTAGCGACCGGTATCGCCTCTTCTTGGCCAACACTCCCGGCTGACTCTAGCCCCCATAGAGCACAACGGAAAGCTTCTTTTTTTCTTCTCTCTTTGATCTCTTACTGAAACATACCGACCGTTAGAAATTTTGAAACATCTTACAATTTTAAACAATAAATGCAAAGGGAATAGAATAGAGAATCTTTCTGTCTCAGCCAGGGCTCGAACCTGGATCTCTTGCTATCCGTGCAAGAATGCTAACTATTACACCACCGAGACTACCAGGTAACTTAATAAATTCCCCGCACTCGGTATTTGAGCTTCTTTTACTACTATTGGATGAACTGGATAATCGCCAAATGGGAAGATATTAGGGCAAGATCAGATTTAAAGACCTCCGTGTCAAAAAAAATAAAAATATTCTCTACATCCATGACAGAATGGAAGTGATGGAAATGTGAACTTAGGGACAGGACGTCCTCACTCGTCTTCATGATAGCCCTGAAGATGGCTTACAATGTAAGCCGAAACAATGGCAGATAATCTTTAAAAAAAATACACTTTATTTTTTTGGATCTACCTTAACCGAACCCCAACTAAAATCATCTAATAATATCCTCTATTAGTCCATGTTTTTTAAACATTTACAAATTTTAATAAATGTGTATTTTTGAGAGAAAGAGAGAGAGAGAGCATTTGGACAGGAGGCTTACTTGCGTTTTAATTTAACAGGCAGAAACCAAAACCGATAATTTAATTTTCGAGACGAAAAATATCATGTGTCATTAGATTGTAAAACGAATGTGTAGCATCGTTAATGGGAAGACATTGAACACGCAGAAAGCTAATCTTAACCTTATCGTGGCATAACGAAGTATAATAAAGCTCAATTTCCGATATTAGATACAATATTAGAATTATTGTAGCAAAAAAAGAATCTAGCTAAAATTGAGTATTTATAGTTAAGGTACTCTGCTAATGCCAGTACTCCCAACAATTTTGAAGTTGTCCCTGAAACATCTCGATGGCCTGCCAACATGGCAGCGATAAGAAGATTCTTATCACTGTCAAGTGGGTCAGGGGGAAGTTTCCAGTGATAAAGCCCATTTGCGATTACATTTTGAGCATGTTTTAGGCCGAGGCTCCAAAACTCAATAATGAATTCATTTTTAGTAAAATGATGTATAGACTTATGTCACGATTATATTTATGTCTACAATGTTATTATTATTGTTATTCAACGGTGCTCTCTTTGAGTTAACATCATATTTCAATAGCTCTGTGAAATTGATGGGTCGCTCATTTATGAGGATGTCAACTCATGTCAGTCTTCTCATAATCCATACGTTTGTGTACCTCTTCAACATATCAACACTACAAGGATATATTTCAATCCTTACCAAGTTGCCCATCCATGATGTTTTCATAATTCAGTTTACTAATTAGAACCCGGATGAACGAAGAATCAAATTCGACATTATGATAAAGTGCCTGGTGGATTTTTCTTCCATTGAGGACATAGAAATGAATTAAGGGAGGTCACAGTGTTGAATCCAGACAGGAACATGGCAGGACAGAAGTCTTGAGAAGAATCTCTTGGTGGGCCAATATGGCGGACAGTGACTTCCTCAATAATACAGCCCCAAGACTATACTAAGTCTGGGATATTCAAAAATTAAACAAGCAGCAAACAGTTGTACATTAACTTATCAAAAATAATAGAAATACGCTAAAACGTGGCATTAATTATAACAGCATGGAATTAACATTTTTCATTTACATGCAATTCTTTAAATAAAATTCAATCAATTGTTTAAACCAGCGGTCCGAGCGGTCATGTATTCTCGATTAAAGTATAAATTATTTTTTAATTTAAAATAACATTATGTAACACTAATAGTNATATATATAGTCATGGGATTCACAAAGTTAAATGCAATAGGTATAAAGTATGTATTACATCAGATTCTTGTTGAAACTCAATTAAACAATTACCATAATAATATATCATTTATTGTAACTGAAATTTTTTAGACTCTCTAAAATTTAATTGATATTTTTTACAGCCCATTTGTTAACATATGTAAATCTTTTTTTCTTTTTTAGTGTGTGAATGTACTGAATTTTTGAGCTAAGTGCAAACGATGAAGTTTCAAAAACAAAAGTTAAATCAGATTTCCCTTAATGAAAAAAAAAAAGGAAAAATCTTAATAATATTGTAACTAGCATGGGCTAGACGTTTATACTTAAAATAAGCAGATTGATAGTTCTTTTAATTTATTTACAGTAGAAACGCATAGTGTGTGTGCTTGTGCGTTTGTGCGTGTGTGCTTGTGTGTGTGTGTAACAATATTCTACAAGCCACAATTTTTTTAATTAAATACTCATGTAGCTTTGAAATATCCAACGTAAGGGTAAGTTTGTTATTGAGCGAGATAAAATAGCCTCTTTATTCAAGAGGGGATTACCTGAAATCTCAATTACAAATACAAAACGTTTTTTCTATATAGCGGATATATTTAATTTAGTTCTATGGAACTGAACACAATTTGTTTATTGATAAAATATATATTTTGTTAGTATGGACGATAATATGACATATGGAAAATATTCATCGATTACATAACTGAGGAATTAACTTAAGTAACGTAATTTCTACTTGCCGGACTTTATTTGATACATCACTTTATATCATCTATTTATTCTCACTCTATATTATTCCATCCATGATCTGAGGAGTGCTTGACATTGAATTGGGAATTATGAAGGCATCAGTGTTAAGGCTTTAAAGAAATATTCTAGAAAGTTTTCAGCTCAAACTAAAATCTCTATAATGAGAAACCCCTTAGATAATTCCCAAACATAGAGCTTCTTGTATGACCACATATCTTTCACATGGAAGTTAAAATATGAAAAAATACCTGCACCGCCCAGTACATACCTAGAAGTTGGTCAAGTATTCTGAGCCCTGGGCCTCGAATGCTCTAGGGAAACTTCTACATCCTCGGAAGGAACGGAGATAACAAACCAACTACCAAACAGGCTTCCAATCCAAACAAAGTTCAACTAATTTATTTTGATCTTGTAGAAATATATTTCTATTTCTTTATAATAATGTATGGGAGCGCCAGGGTAGCTCAGAGGATGCGTTTGGGTCTTGTAATCCTGGCGCTGCGGATTCAAAATCCGCTCAGGGCAAGCTTTATTTATAAATACAGCTTCTTCTGAGCCATGGATGTTTAGAATGGGGTGGCAATCTGTAAATTGCCCCTTTCTACATTACCCTAAGTAGTTGAAAGAGAGGTTAAAACTTATTTTAAAAAATTAAGTATTCTTATTTTTCTTTTTAAATTCTGACCTCAATTTCACAAAGTACAAGTGAGACCCCAGTTTTTAAAACAATTAAGAGCCTTAACCACTGAATCACTGTGCCCCTAATACGTTGTTAATAAGACTTCTTGTCATTAAATAAATGAAATAGCATTCCAAAAAAAATGTTAAATAAATAATAGATTTTAGAGTTTTTTGACCATAGAAATTATTATTAGATTTTTTTTGGGGGGGGGGGGGTTCGGTCAAGGTAGATCCAAAAAAATACCACTTTTAAAAAAATGGTTTTTTTTTTTTTTTAATTATCTGCCGACGTTTCGTCTTACATTGTAAGCCATCTGCAAGGCTATCATGAAGTCGAGAGAGACGACGTGCCCCTAAGTTCACATTTTCATAACTGAGTTTGAAAATGTATTTTGAAAAAAATACCTTTTCATAAAAATTGGTATTTTTTTTTAATCTACCTTGACCGAACCCCAACAAAAAAACATCTAACAATAAATATTGGAGTCTAATAAAGAATATTAATTTTTTATTTCCTTGTAAGGTAATTTCTTCCCCACTTTTTCTTGTTTCCTAATAATTTTAGAGTATGAAGTGAGAAATAGAAGAATTTCAATCAATGTTTCCTTGCTTTCCCTGTAGTTTTAGCACCGAAGACGAAACATGAGGTACAAATTTTTCAAAGCCGATTTTTTTCATTCAAACAAGCATTCATACATATTCAGAAATATATTTTACACCTAGTTATTAAAAAAAAAAAGAAAAAAGAAAGTAAAATGTATTTCCTTTTTCAAAAAATAAGGGGGCTGTGTTTTGGGGGAATGCGGGGAGAATGAACTGTACTGTCAGGTTCTACAAATGGATGGACGTTCTCCCGAATCCATCAGTCATGGCAAATTTAAAGTGCCCATTTATTTTCAACAGGGAAAATGTTTCTCATCCCTTAAATATTAGCACTTTGCTGAAAAGGAATCATCACTCTCTTTTATTTATGTATCACAGCTATCAGTTGAAAGAGTATACCCTCTTGAACCCAGAAAAATGGGATGGGTCTCACGGGCAAATGAATTAATCAGGTTTCAATAAAGAAAATTGCATTTAGATATGTTTAATTAAGATATCATTAAAAAAAACATGATAAAATGAATATATAAATGTAAGATTATTATAAATGACAACCTAGAAAACAGTTGAGCAGATATGACATATTCTATAGATGATTTTAGTTGGGGTTCGGTCAAGGTTGATAAAAAAAAATACAAATTTTAAAAATGTATTTTTTTAAAGGATTATCTGCCAACGTTTCGGCTTACATTGTAAGTCATCTTCAGGACTATCATCAACTTATGGACAGGACGTCTCTCGTCTTCGTGATAGCCCTGAAGATGGCTTACAATGTAAGCCGAAACGTTGGTAGATAATCCTTTAAAAAAAAACATTTTTTTAAATTTGTATTTTTTTTTTTTGGATCTACCTTGACCGAACCCCAACTAAAATCATCTAATAATAATATCTACGGTAAAAAAAAACTCTCCTTTTGAACTTATTCTATAGAGCACTATGGATTAGACATTTGATACTGAGCGCATTAAAATGCAGCAATTCATTATTTTATTTTTTTGTAGAATTTTTTTGAACTTAATTTCACGAAAATATAACAACTCTGATATATTTAAATAATAACTGATTTTCTACTGTACTCGATTCCTGAGCCAAAGGTTTTGTTTTTTTTGTTGTTTTTTTTCAATTTTCTATGTTAGTAGAAATCCTTTGAGTTCATAATCGCTATGAACAAACCAGCAGATTCCAGTGAACCCAACTCAAATCAGGTGGGATTATTTATTGAAAAGGAAAACAACAAGGGATTAATTTATTTAATTGCAATGCAATTGAACGTATTACCTTCATCGGTTTCGATTTCATCGGGAGGCCTCAAAAAATTTAATAATTAATGAAAATTATGCAATAAAATTATCTTATCTCGCCTCACTTAGCCAATGCAGATAAACTTTGACCTTGAGTGAGCTGCATGGGAAAGGGGAGGATCTACTACTCGGAAATGCAATGCTGCCGTGCTTGAAAGCCTACGCGGGGTCTTCGTGGCGTACTTAGGGGAGGACAATCAGGTAAAACGGGATTTTTTGTTTGTTTGAGTTTTATTTATTTATTTAACCTCCCTTTCAACCTTTGAGGGAGGAGTTATCTGCAGATAGCCATACTGTTCTAAACATCCATGGCTCTGGGCAAGCTATTCTTTCCCGATTAATGAGGCTTTAACCCTTGGATTGTGAAACCCAAACAGGCTCCCTTAGCAGTCCCAGCTTATCGCTTTCTGTTCGTGTAGCAAGATAATGGTGAGATAAAGAGCTTAATAATTCTTAAACAACATCATATTTAAATTTACTTTTTTATATGTCACCTTAATACAGTATTTTTAATAAATAGTGTAAAATATACTAAGGATATATTTACTATGATTTACAAGAGCTACACATTAAAAATAATATTATTAACGCTAATTGAAATACTGTCTCTTGTTCTTACTTGGTTTTTTTTTCTGTATAATATATATCTTACACATAACGGATATATTTGCAACTTTTTTTTTTCATTTTTCCAATCACGGATATTTTCAAATCCACTCTAGTCCTAACGCAATAAGAACTAAAGTGTAAGTTTTATTAATTTTTTTTTTGGTGATAATTAATCCCATGTAAATTTTAACAATTTCTATTGCAAGGGAACAAAATAAAATATCTAACTGTCCCAGCCAGGACACGAACCTGCTATCCGGGTGGCGCTACCGAGACAAGTCCGAGATAAGTTATTAAATTCCTGGCTGGGACAGTTAGATTATTTATTCTGTTCCCTTGCACTAAAAATTGCTAAAGTATTAGTTTGTAAGTTCACAAACAATGAATGTGTGTGTGAGTGTGTGTGTGTTGTGGGTAATTTTCTAAAGTTTGGTAAGGAAAGAATTTTAATCAATGGAAAATTTATATTTAAAAACAATTTTTCATTATTTGCTTTTTTTAGCTGATTTTATTAAGTATGAGAGAACTTTTTGTATTTTGTTGAATTGGTATTATTTGTTACTTCAATACATATTCATTTTGGAGAAATAAAATTTAGATTTTTATTTTTCAATAGCTCCCTTATTTTTGCATCGAAAACTTTCTACTTAATTTTAATTGAACAAAGGTATGTTATTTATTGTTTACTATTAGAATTCTCATTAAAGTGTAGAACATGTCGTCATATTACCCGACATAGAGGTAAATGTCTTATTTTATTTTTTGCTTGTTATCACATATAGTATGCTTACTTCTAAGTATACTATATTCATTTGATAGTAAGATTTAGAAATTATAAATATGTTAATATTTCCTTTCATCAATTTTGTAACTAGAAGCGTTTTACAAACATGTCACAATACACAAAACCTCTAACCTATGCAATCACAAACATACCTGTATTTTCAGGTTATGAATCATAGCGTTGGTTTATGAACGATTCAAGAATACAAGCAAATATGGATCTTGAAGAAGTGAAGAAATATTTAGCGAGAACTTTCGGAGGAAGAAACCGGGAAATCGCTATAAAATGGTAAATTTATTACTTAATGACGTTAAGGTTTAATGTGTATTTTGGCCTTATCATCTTGGGCAAATGATGATTGACTATAAGTATTATAATTTTGCTTACTTATTTTGTGTTATAGTGAGTTAACATATTTTGAAAAGATATATCAACTCGAAACATAAACTTATTATTGAATAAAATTCTATTTATTAGTCCTTGTTAGTGCTTCCCCTTAAATATCCAATATTTAATTTTTTTTTTCATTTAATTTCTGTGACACTTTAGGGAGCAAATAATGAGTTTTTGACAGTTAGATAATTTGTCGGAGTTTCAAGCTTGATCCAAAAAAAATACAATTTAAAGGAATGTATTTTTTTTTTTTTTTTTGTTTGCCGACGATTTGGCTTACATTGTAAGCATTCTTCAGGGCTTCACGAATGCGAGAGGGGACGTGTTGTCACCTGTATCAAATTTTTATGGCTGAGATTTGAATTTGAATTGGTCAAGCCATTGAGATTTGATTCAGGTGACACGACGTCCCCTCTCGCCTTCATGATAGCCCTGCAGGTGGCTTACAATGTAAGCCGAAACGTTGGTAGATAATAAAATATATGTTTCTTTAGGCAGCAAAGGGTTTCCATTATCCATTATCATATAAAATGAAGTTAATTCCACTACTTAACAATATATAACATATGGAATATAATGGGTATTATAAGAGTTAGAAAATTACATTTTAAATTAATTTTTTTTTGTGTTACTATTAATATAAAAGATAATAAGTTTTTACATTGCGCAACCCCAAAAATTTCCCATTAACTTTGAACAATTTCAACCACTAATAAACTCAGTTTGCAATAAGAAACTTAAATACCTAGTTTAAATTCATTATTTAAAAATTGCGAACCCTAGAACTAGCGCGCAACGTACTCACGCAATCAAAAATGTTCGTGCGCGCATTTGTGTATGTGTATATATTTTCCATTTTGGTTTCCTTAAGGGAAATAAGCTAAGATCGTTTTCCTGATATGCAAAAAAATGATCTTTCCCGAGTTTTTTGCGCTTTGTAAATCGTATGCTATAGAAAAAGTACGATTTACAAAGTATGGAATGTTTAAGCAGTAAGGACTGAAATCAAATTAGCCTATTTTATCGGCTATTAATAATAAATATTGGAAATAAACGGATTTTTTTAATGTACCAGGTATGCAAGTTTAAAATGTCGTTTATTTCTCAAAATATATACACAGTAATTTAAAAAAAAGTATAATATATTTTATTCAAAGTACTGGCCCTCGCTTTCTACACATTTTGTCCATCTCTCGGGCAATATATGGATACCATTCCAAAAGAATGCTTCATCTTTATTTGAAATCCATTCATCGAGCCATTTTCGTACGTTTTCCAAATCGTTGAAGTGTTGCTCCGCCAATGAGTGTCCCATCGATGAGAAGAGGTGATAATCAGAAGGCGGGTGGGGTAGGAGTTCCCAACCAAGCGAAGAAATCGTTTCCTTAGTCAATCTGGCTGAATGTGCAGGAGCGTTATCATGCTGAAGAATGACTTTGGCGTGCCTGTGAGCCCATTCTGGGCGTTTTTCAATCAATGCGTGACTCAAATTGATCATTTGTTGTCGGTAGGCTCCGTATTGACTGTTTCGCCGGGCTTGAGAAGCTCGTAGTCGATTTGGTCGATTTTCTCGTTTTTGATCAGTAACATCAAAATCACCACGTTTGAAACGTTGAAACCAACGTTCACATGTCTTGACGGTTGGAGCAAGATCGCCATAAGTCTCAACGAAAATTCGATGACATTCAGATGCCTTTTTCTTTTGATTAAATAAGAAAATCATGACATGCCGCAAATGCTCTTTATTTGGCTTAAAATTAGACATTTTTAACACCAAAGAAAGGTATGATACGTCCAGGTAAACGACTTAAAAACAACTGACGTTTGTAAACAAATGACTAACAAACAAAATAGCGTTTAGAGATAAGCAAATCCTTCAATAGGCTAAGAGCGCATTCTATTGGAATTAAAACGACATTTTAAACTTGCATACCTAGTACTCTTTAAATAATCTTATGAATAAAGGTTTTACTTATTTATAATCCTACTATCCTATTATAACGTTATTTCATTTGGAAATTTAAAATATGAAGAAGCAGAAACTTGTTTCTATTAAGGAATGGTATATGGATACTCTTAAAATAACTAATGTGCAAGACACGGAAGCTAGTACAGGATTAAAACAGTTTTCTTCTCTTAGTCTGTGAAGCTTAATGAGGAGACGTGAGGCAGGATTTCGGTCTTGGGAGCTGAAGAATAAAAACTGATTTGTTAACAAAAAAGGTTGTTTTTTTTTTTGCCAATGTTTCGGCATAAATTTCAGGCCTTCATCAGTGCAAATGGGGTTAGAAATGCAACAGCAATTAGCATCAGTCATTATATAGTCACTGTAGTGAAGGAGTCTCTCTCTCTCTCTCTCTCTCTCTCTCTCTCTCTCTCTCTCTCTCTCTCTTTCTCTCTCTATCACCTTCATTCTCTCTGATGAAGATCTGAAACTCAGCCGAAAAAATCAGTTTTAATTCTTCAGCTCCCAAGACCGAATTCCTGACTCTCTCCTCAGGATTTATCTCTTTGTTCGTAGGATTCCCACAGCCGGCTTTTGGACTGGAGTTTGCGTCTTGTACCTCATATACCAGTGCGAATGGAAGCCAGTCCTTCGCTACATGCCAATGTATCGAAGTTACATCATGAAGAAAGAGGAGAAGGAGAAAGGATCTCCTGTCGTCAACTTGTTTGCATTTGATCCTGATGACTAGAAACATCAAATACATAAATAACTCAGATTTCTTAATTTGTGTACTTTCATATTCCTCAGAATAATTGTAATTAATATTAAACTTTTTTTTTAAAGAAACATCCCAGCCTTAAGATCAATGAATGAACAGTAACAATTTTATTATGGTGAATAATCAAATATTTTCAAACAGTTAATGAGAGGGAATAGAATAAAAAATCTATCTGTTCCAGCCAGGACTCGAACCTGGATTTCCTGCTGCAGGAGATCCAGGTTCGAGTCCTGGCTGGGACAGATAGATTTTTTTATTCTATTCCCTCTCATTAATTGTTTAAAATTTACGTGGGATAAAATACCACAACCAAATAAAATATTTATAAAGAAAAAATTAAATAAAGTAAATGACGAGAGTCGACAAATAGCTTGACAATGTCAGCTCCTTCGAGTTTAAGACGAAGTTCTCGTCTTTCTCGTGGGTTAGGCTCTCGCTAGTGTAGAGGGAATTTAATGAGATATCTAACGCGTCCTGGTAGCATAACTGGTAAGTGCACCGGCCCGGATAGCAGGAGATCCAGGTTCGATTCCTGGCTGGGACAGATAGATTTTTTAAATTCTATTCCTTCTCATTAATTGTTTAAAATTTACGTGGGATAATAAACCACAACTAAATTAATATGTATAAATGAAAATAAAAAGTAAATAACGAGAGTCGATAAATAGCTAGACAATGTCAGCTCCTTAAGCATAAGACCATGTTTTCGTCTTTCTTGTGGGTTAGGCTCTCGCTAGTGTGTTGGGATTTTAAGAAGTTATCTAGCTCGTCCCGGTAATGGAATGGAAGCATACCAGCTCGGAAAGCAGGAGATCCTGGTTCGAGTCCTGGCTGGGACAGATAGATTTTTTATTCTGTTCTCTATCTTTTTAATTGTTTTAAAATTTACATGAGATAATAAACCACAACTAAATTAATGTTAATACAATTTCTTTACTAGCTTGGGGTCCAGTTTTCTCTAGGATTTCTGACGTTTACCTGTCTCTGGAAGGTAGTGTCAAAAATCTCAAAGAACCACATATGGATTTCATAATGTCCACCAACATGTTCATTCATCGCTTTACCGTTCATAAAATGAACCGTTTATTATCCTAACCTCTTCTTCACTTAGATCGTTCCCATAGAATATTTAGGTCCTCGCCTTTGTCGATATTATGTTTGTCATCATCTGGCTACTCCTTTAATATAATAATTATAAACTTATAATTAAATTATAAACAGTGAGTCCAATTTCAATATAAAACAATTCAACCCATATCGAACGCCTGCTTGTTTCAATATGTTGAACAGCTTAGTATAAAATTAGTTTTAAATTTATTTTTAAAAAAAAGCAAATAGCTTAGATATTGTTTTACAATAATTTTTATTTTAATGCTGAAAGATTTTGCCTTAATTTTTTTCAAAGACAACTTCGTTCTTGTTAATATTCCAGTTCCTGGGTTTTTTTAATGGGCGATAAGAAATTGAAATAAAAATTTAATGTAATAGATATAATATATANCTGCAATCTGCAAATGATTGCATTAGATGTTCGAGAATTTATCATAAAATAGGTATTATATGATAAATGTTATTATCGGGTGAACAATATGTAATATTTCCTAGTTATTGAATAATTAAATGAAAATATATAGATATAAATTTTGTAGATGTTTCTTACTGGTTGAGATACCCTGATTCATTGTTAACGTGATTGGGTTTGTAAGGTTTGGGGGCGAGCGCGCGCGCAAAAAAACGGTTCTTTATTTTGTCTGGGCATTTAAACGGAAGGGGCTTATCCGTCCTGCACTTGACCCATTTGATGATGAGGAAAGAGAGAGGCTGTGTGTTGATGCCAGATTGTGGCGAACATCTGCTCCCAGCATCACCTGTTGGGCGGACATACACACAGCTGCCCCTCACCTGCCACAAGCCTCTGGTGGCATTCCCTCCGCGCTGCACGTATCTCTGGATCTCTATCTCACTCCCGAGAGCGTCTCCCTGTCTCTCTCTAATAACATGTCGCTCCAGTCAACCGGACTTATGTTAATCGAATCACCGAGCTGTTTAATTACCCCTAAATACCAGTTCACGGCCACCTAAAAGTCAATCAATTATACCTTGATACTACCCCATTAATCATTCTCAAATTTTGACTTTATTTTCAAAGCCAGCTGTTTAGATACACAAAAATCAACAGTTATGTATTTCCAAAACAAATGACAAGGTCAATATTATCAATGATGACTAGAAAGTTGGTTTTCATGTATAAGTGCCTGAGAAAAATTATGTCGCTTCAGTTTTCCGAAAAATTCAGTCAGTTCTGTACAAAGTCTGATAAGAAGAGCTGTAATTTGTGAGTTAAATGTCTAATTGTATGTAAATAAAAATATAGATGAAGATGCAGAGGTCCATATAAATATGAATACGCGTTTTAACGTCCGAAATTATTTAAAATAAATTCTAAAATAAACAAATTCGGTTTTTGTATGTTTAGCATAGTGTATAGCCAAAGAAACAACATAGTAAGGGAGATATGTTTAAGAATTAACATAAGATTGAGAGAGAGGATAGTGGATTCATGCCTCTAGCCGAGACAATAGCATTAGTTCCTACTAATAAATCTACTACTACCTTCTAGTATATCCGGAAATCTTCATAAGAAGAAAGAAAAATTATTAGTGGGAAGTGAAAAATGAGTAGTTCTTGCTAGATCTATTGCTATATCAGTGAATGTTCTTGGCTTCCTTGCCACTAGAGAACAACACTGAATATCTATTTTTGAAAATAACAAATCTTTTCCGCTAGATGGCATCAAGTTCATTAATATGAATCGTTAATGTTAATCATTGCTACATAGTAAAATTTTAATTTATAAATATTTATTTGGTTGTGGTTTATTATCCCACGTAAATTTTAAACAATTAATGAGAGGGAATAGAATAAAAAAATCTATCTGTCCCAGCCAGGAATCNGATACTTCCCATAATTGAATACAATTGACTAATGTTCTATAGTGTTTTGTTAATCTGCATAATCTTCCGGGTTTCCTCAAATTTTCTTTTTCAGAGAATTGAAAATATTAATTCAACTTGAATAAATATTAATTTAGTTGTGGTTTATTATCCCACGTAAATTTTAAACAATTAATGAGAGGGAATAGAATAAAAAAATCTATCTGTCCCAGCCAGGACTCGAACCTGGATTTCTGGCTTGCCGGGCCGGTATGCAATGGATAGCATACCTCAATGGATAATTGAGTAAAATTTTAATTTATTTCAATGCTATATTGGAGGATTTCCCGTGGGGAAACAAAGCTCTTAACATTTTAATATAAAAGACACACACACACACACATATATATAGCTAGCTCTTGGACGCTCTTGCGTCCGCTATTTTCCTTGGCTTGAAAATTAAATGCCCTCATATACTTTTACTATTATTCATATCCATCTTCAATAAAAATAATAATTGTGCTTAGATTACACAACTACATTTAAAATATATATATATGTTAGCCATAGCTGTAAAGATATGGTGATGAAGGTGGAAGAAATTAAATATATTGATTGACTTTTATTCTTCTTTAAAAGTGATAGCCTTCTTTTCAAACACTTAGAGTCATAGAGGGAGAGGCCATGTACAGATTGCCTCCCCATTCTATACAACAAATGGTCTGAACATTTATTTATCGTTAAAAGCTTGCCCAGGGCAATTTGAACCCACAACGCACGGATCGCGAGACGCGAGAACGTATCCTACGAGCTACCCTGGCGTCCCTATATTGATATAGAATAACTTTAATGGTTAACCTTAAACAACAGATGGCAGGAGAATCGATTCGACACCCACATGCTCCAGGGGCATATGCTTGTCAATTCATTACGAATCAAGTCTCATCTGGGAGAACGTCTGTAGGTATCGAATTAGCTCTGCTACATAATTTCTCCTCGCCGAATGGTCCACTTATGGGACACTGACAGCTTAAATGAACTGGCTGAGGAGGCGAATCCGACCTTACTGATACAGATCTCAGCTGCTAAGGTCCCAAAAATGCAGACCAGGTAGCAGCACCGTCCGGCCGCCCTACCGTCGTAAAGAATGCCAGGTGAACCCATTCTTCAGAAGCATTCATCAGTTCATTGGGAATGGAGACTTTACCTGGGGAACTGTTTCAGAGCGCCTGTGAAGCAGTTCTAAAGGTAAAGTCAAAATGGACTCCAGTGGTTCATCAAAATGTCCACTTGCATACCTCAATATGTATTTTTACAGATAAATTAAATGTGAAATAGTACTAGGAGGCGAATATTTCCTGAGATTCGTTTAGTCAATTAAAATCAATGAAAAAAAAATCTAGATAAATATATTTGAAGAATCCTGAAAACAATGACTAATATGGCATACCAGAATAACAAAAACATATCCTTGAATAAAAATATTCACTGTATTAAAATAACCGAAAATTAAAAAAAAAAAAAAAAAAATGGTTCAACAGATATAGTTATGAGTGGACTCACAAAAACGTCCGAAAAAATCATCTCATAGCATCTTTGTAAAAAAAATTGATTTCATGGTTTGAATTCATTGAAAAGTTAATGTAATTATGTATAAAATAAAAATAAATGTGATTTCAGCTGACAAAATATTTATATTTCGATTTTCTATAATTAGAATTCCTCAATAATTTATTATCGCGGGATATACCACTAATCGTCTAGTATGCAACATTGCGGACTACTGAACTGTTTAAAAGTTCCTAAGTAAATTTAGGGTATCAGATAAACCCCGACTCCTAATCAGTTTTACTGTTTGTATTGTTAAAGGATACGGGTTGATAAATAACGACAACAAACTAGTATAATTTAATATTAAAATTAAATCTAATTTTTTCTCATTAAACTTGTGATCAAGAACTAATAGTCATAAATTATACATTAATATGCTGTCATTTAAACTTAAAACACACAATAATTGAAAGAAATAACATACACCTAAAATTTAAATATTGTCATATTATATATGAGCACTTAACATAGGATTTATTAATTTATTATTAAATGTTTTAGAGTGATACGATCTGAATTATCACTCTCATTGACTGTTAATGATATGACTTTCTACCTCCGACTGATATA
>KZ807004.1:58098-99174 GCA_000696205.2 Oncopeltus fasciatus
CCCCCCCCCTTCCTAAGTGGGAGATCTTAAGGGTCAGTGAGACTCCTGAAGTCCGGGACAAGGGTAATTGATGGCCGGCTATTACCCTTCGCCCTGACACACATAAAAACGTAGCCAGGGACCGGTCTTCCAGCTGACACGGCAGGTGATCGGAGCACGTGCTTCCACTAGACTCGTTGTCGTACTGCGTCACCACCAATACGACCCCCCTCCAGAAAGAGTTTGCTTTCCAATTCGTTGTTAAGATAGGCGTGTTGCACCTTCGCCGTACACTGATTGTTCCGAGGTGTATCACTTTGCCGTTTGGACACACGCTTAATATATACGAGACGTGACTTTACAATCTCAATATATTTTTACCAATAAGTATCTTCCAATACACTTTCTGTCTGTCTCTGTCCGTCAGGATGGGGCCTGTGTCGATAGATCAACTTAAACTTTATTTTATTCATAAAATATGAAGGGCGCTGATAACCTCAGCAGTTGAGCGCCGTATTCCCCAATAAACAACAAACAGTATCTTCTAATAATAATCAAAGTTAGAGCCGTCTATTATAATATCTTCTAATAATAATCTATATCTCTTATCAGCTCACAGCGCCGAATAGAATTTGCACACCATGTACGGTCCACCCCAACAAAAACCCTGGATGTCTATAACAGAAATAGATAAGTGATTAAGTAACATAAAATGATATGCTTTCTGAAGCCTAGAAAATTATAATAAAATAATATAGGTAAATTTGTTGACCGTCAAGTTTCATGAAGAGGGGATTATCAGAAATTCGGTCTTGGTAGTTGAAGAATTAAAAACCAAATTGTAATCAAAAATATTTTATTTTAGCCAAAAAAATTTCGGTCTCACTATCTGCCGGAATGTGTGAGCTTATTAGTTTTATCAAATAAATCATGATTTAATAGGATATATAAGTAATATACTGTGGAGAAAACTAATCCTATTCATTATAAAGCATTTCATTAAATTCGACTCTTGTTATCTGCAATGGCAACTATTAATATTAATACGTGTACATAGAAATGTTGGAAGTTGGTTTATTTTTGGAATTACGTATGCCTGAACGAACTAAAGATTCTGTCCTATACTCATTGTAATTTACTTATTTTATTTATTTTTGATTATTTAACTTATTTTGTTTACAACTACGTAGTGATATCCAAACAGATATATCAAGTGATGCCAGTGAGTGGGATAAAATAAAATTTGGAAGAGAGCATCACACACACCAACACACATGATCCTATCTACTCTATTAGGTAACGAGGACAGCTATTAAGCCTTCTTGCTGTGTTTTTGTGATAAAAAGTGGTGTTGACGTACGAAATGCAATTGCGATGGCATTGAAGGTGGTTATGGAAGAATGTGTATATTTCCTTATTGTGAGGATGATGAGACCAGAATGATGGTTTGAAATTAATTTTGGTGAGTTCCCAATTAAACGAGGAATTTTTTTTATAGTTGTGCTTGAATCAAATTTATATCACTCTTTGTAGCCTAACCATAAATTTGGTTTTCATATATCCAAAATGGTTTATTAATTTAAATGTATATGTTGAGTTTTAGATTCAGGAGTGAATATAGTGTTATGATTCGTTGTGAAATCCTTTGTGCATGTGGGGCCCCATGTAAGTGGTGATGTCTTGTGGAATGTAATTGTTGTTGATATGAGGACACGTAGTTGAACTGGATATTCCAGGGAAACACAATTTCCAAATTTCTGCTGGACGTGTGGGATATAAACATAGCTGTGTTATCGCCTGCGAATGATGCTTTGTGTGTCAGAGGATCTGTTTGGATATCGCATTCGGATGGATTTCATATTTTGTAAAAAAAAAAAAAAACAACCCAATTTTGTAAATTGAGTACAGAAAGAAAGACGGGAAGTTCCTGGCAGGATTGTCCCACACAAGACGATATCCTTTCAGACACATGACCCACATATTCAAGCAGCTGGGCCAGATGTGTCCAACTGTGTCTTGTTGACCGTCAGTCCACTATCTAAATTATCACTGGTCCAAATTTATATGTGGGTTTTGAATAAGAAATACATAAGCATATATTCTAAAATGTTGTAAACAACAACACAATTTGAAGGTATAATATCGATAGATAGCAGCAGAACAATTATTTTGAAAATTATTTTGACGCAATGATCTTGTTTTCTTTATATTACCTCTTGCCCATTTTAGAACATTTTCTTATTACGTTTTTAAAATATTTAAAAAAAAAAAGTCCCAAAGAACCACTAACACGTTAAATGTTAGCGAAATCTGAAACATTCCTGTAATATTCAATGCTTTTCCTTAGTGACTGTGAAAAATTTTATTTCATTCTTCAAAAATTATCAAAGAAAAATTATTGTTCAAAAGCATTTCTCTAAATTAAAATTAATTTATGAGTTAATTACACTTTAAAAAAACTTATGCTTCTCACAATTATTTATACCTGTATTATATAATGTGTATTATTGTTTTTCTTTTAAGATAAATTATTGTTCAAAAGCATTTCTCTAAATTAAAATTAATTTATGAGTTAATTACACTTTAAAATAACTTATGCTTCTCACAATTATTTATACCTGTATTATATAATGTGTATTATTGTTTTTCTTTTAAGATAATTATTATAGTGCAGTAATGTTAATTTGACGCTAATACATTGTAAATAATCGTCTGAGCTTAAATTATAATATAATTGTTTTAAAACACCAAAACCATAATTATGTTTTAAAATTATTTAGCTTTTTTTTATTTATAAAACTTTTCTAACAATTAATTTACTTAAGTCACACTACTTGCTCTTTAGATGCTTAAGAAAAGTTATAGAAATGTAAAAGAAAATGAATTAGTTATATTTTCATATAATTGCATATATCACGGTTGTTCAAGTGCTTCTTTTCTTTCTAAAAATAGAAAATTGTTCCGTTTTTTTGTAAGAAATTCTCCTATTTGTGCCTTTCCTACTTGAAGCCGGCATTTGAGAATATTTTCGTAAATCGATTGGGAGATCAAAGTCGATCACGTTTTGGTAAGGTCGATGTTACAAAACAATTTCAATTTTCTTCAAGCGGGAAAATAATACAAGCCGTCCGGTATTGTGATATTTTCCTTCGTAAATCTAAATTTCTATTTGTTTTGTTTTCTTGTCTTATTGAGAAATAACTCTGGAACTGACAACTTAATGTTAGTGTAGTCTACACACCNCAGCTTCGCCCAAGGACCGGACAGCGCCGTGTATAAATACCCCTGGATTTGAAGACAGCTCTCATTCTCTATTCAGCCCTGAAGAAGCCATCACAGAATGTGCAAAAGCTCGGCAACCATCAAAAACTTTACACGGTCCAACCCGGAAAAAACTTTACATATAAATCTAATATTCTTTTTTTCTAAATTAACTAACTGCTAAAAGCAAGAAAGAGAAGGGATATGAAAGAAGGCCAAAATCAACTATTGTTATTAATGACTGTAAAAATGTTTAAAAATAACAGATATGATGTATAAATTTCTAAAACCTATATTTCACAAGATTAGTCTAAATAATTAATCTAAAAGAGAAATTGTAGGAAGGTAAATATGACGGTTAACCGGCCAACTCTCTTTTCAAAATAATAACGAAACAAATTTAGTACTACTCTGTGAAGAACACAGATAACTCTGCAATATACTCTGTAATAAGAAAATATTGGGAATATTTTCTCCCCTAAAATAATGAGTGAGATTCTTTATACCCTTTTCTTTGTGACACAGCTAATTTGGTGGCAATCGTGCGGTAGCCGAAGGAAAGGGTCATCTTTTAGCCCTAGGCAATTTCAGGAGTAAAAGTAGTTGTGGCCAGTATATAGCCCATTTACCGAAGATCAAAGTTCAAAGGCTCTAATATATAAATGGTTGGGGTATGAGAGCCTTCCCCTAACCAGCGGGCCGCCCCTTGGAAATTGCATTGGGGTTTACTTCAGCCCTCAAGAGGGTATCGGCCAAGAAGATCTCCATAGAAATGGGGTAGGGGCCTGATGGGAACCTTAATTCCAGGGGTACGAGCACTTATGAGATCAGCGTCTAAAAGTGGGAGGAAGGGAAGAGCTTGGGTACAATTCTTTATGTCGAAAGTGTGTATGTATCTCACGATACATTAAGACAGGCGTAGATCGTAGAATTTTACCTAGATACGACCTTCGAATAAATTGTACAGATCTTCACGGATCCTACTTAGGGAAAGCTAAAGCTAGTGTGTGTGGGTTTTTTTATTTGTCTATACTTCCAGGACTACCTCAAGCGTTACCATTTTATAATATAAAGCAACCAAATAATTTGGTATTTAAGCTTCTTTATGTAAACCACTGGACGAATTTGGCAAAGAGAGGTAAAAAAGGTATGTATTAAATATCTTCGTTATTGTAAGGGTTAAGAAAATTGTATAGAACATAATGAGTAAAATATAGTTTCTTGCATTAATATTCCATAACTTTGGACTCAAGACTAACTTGGAAATAATACATAAGGCAAAAGAAACAAGAACTAAACAGACGCTACGAATATTATATAGACTACTCTGTCGAACATCGAAATTATCGGTACACAACAAATTAACATTATACAAAACTATTCTTAAACCTATTTGGACATGCAGTATAGAACTCTGGGGTACCGCTAAATCTTCCAACATCCAATCCATCCAGTCCAAAGTCCTCAAAGCCCTTGTTAATGCTCCTTTCTATGTATCCAACTCTACCCTTCACAAGGATCACAAAATCGACCTCGTCAACGACTTAATTCCCAATCGTTTCTCCAAATTCCATTCCCGCCTCATCCAACATCCTAATCCCTTAGCCAAATGAACTATCCTCCCAAACTCATCCCAATAATTCTACAAGGCAAAATAAACGGAGAAGGCCCCGAGATCTTTTGAAACAAGAGAACCTAGTTAAATTTAATAATTAACATATATATANATCCGCATACGGGTCAGTATTACCTCTTCTCTTCTATTCCCACGGATGGAGGTGTTCCATTCTTTTGTGGTGTTTTTTATACTCCGCAGTTGTGATACTTATATATAAATATGTTTCAGGCGTGTTTTGCAACAAAAGCACTAATGTATGAAAGTGACAACAATGATAATAATAATACTTATAGCACGTCTTCCATTGGGAAATCATGCAACTCCCATGACGCGATTTTAGACAAAATTAAATGGGACCTACATTGGAAAAGCGAAAAATATGGCCCAACAGTCTACCAGGGCTTCGAGACTCCATTGGGAAGACAAGTGATCACGGACCCCTTGTTACCATGGCACCTTGTTCCATCAATGAGTGCCAAATCTTTAGTATGAGAAGTAAATTTTTTTTTCTGATCCTACCGACTAGAGACACTAGACTGTGTGACGCCTTACATGGCACAGTTTTTAGTTTCTCTTAATGAAATTCACATGTAAATGAAAAAAATAAATGCTCGATTAGTCATTGAACGAAATTAGGCCAATAAAAGTGGGGGATTGCCTGAAATGTCAAGTGAGAGTACTAGACGTTTTCTTGGATTTAGATGACTTAATATTTAGTTTAAATCAATTGAACTGAATGCAAATTTGATTAATGGGGAAAAAATAAATTCTATAAGAGCAGGGATAACAAGAAAGTTGAAATACATACATCCATTAAATACAATACTGAGGAATTCTCTTAGATCCCACAGCTGACGCACTCTTTAAATTTAGACCAGGTATCCGAATGAGAGGGAGACGTGTACAAATCTCTCTTCAGAATACAAATGAGGCAGCTGAAGTATACTAAAGTCTATAATAGCTATCATATATATTATAAGTCTATAATATATATCATTAGCTAATATAAAAGTTTGCCCTATTGTGGCGAGCCGTAGAGTTTAAGACGAACATGTCATTCTTCGAAAATGAGTATTTCTCTTAGGGACGTATCATGACAGAGACATTCCCTCTACCCCGACATAGTAGATGCTTGAATGGCACGTTGCTTGGATGTTTGTGGACTATTGCCAAATCAGGCTGGGAACAGTGTTTCTACAGGAATTGACACTTTGCCAGTTCCCCATCGCCAGGAAGCAAACCCTGAGCCGGGGGGGTTTTTTGATGAGCCCAAGAGACATCCATCAATGACAGCGGGTCGTTCAGTTTTACATTAAATATCCACATTTTTATTTATTTATAGAATCTCAGTAATTAATGTGTTTGAAAATAAAAGATTAAAAGTCCACATCCCAACTTTTTTCTTTTAATGGCATCCCAACCACTAGGGTCATTAATGCCTTTTACGTACAGTAACGGATGTTTGTTCGTAACGTTTGCTGCGAAATATGGAAGAAGACAGTCGAAAGCTGCCCGCGACGGAGGGGGCACGAACAGGAGGTCATGTCCCGGCACGAGGCAAACCACAGCACCGAGCCTCCCAACTTTATTATACATTTTTACATACAGAATTTAATTTCAAAAACAATAAATAATGTTGAATAATTTCAGTACTGATGAAGCCACGAAATTAAATTCTTCACTTACTTTTATGTCTCCAGAGGTGAGTAAGGGCCAAAGTAATAAGCTATTACCATCTTCCGCTCTTAGCAAAGTTACATAATTACATAATTGCAGTCTTGAATGTATTTTTTACTTCATGTATTACACTTACTAGAATGTTATATTTCATAACTGACAAAAAATCATTTTTTGTAAAATGTTTTAAAGAAAAGGGAAATCTGATTTATCTGATGTCAGTATTTTTTTTTCTAAATGCTAATTTATATAAATTAGTAATAAAAGATTTTTCAATGATTTAAAAATCCGATTTAAAAATAATCGTCAATTATATACATATAAATGTGTACTCCCGCATATGTTAACGTTTTGATTTGTTTTTTGTTTTTTTTCCAAGTTCAGCATCTAATAAATCCTTTCTAAAAGAAAAAAAAAAAGTTTAGATAAAGGCTAAAATGTAATTTAAAATTGTAATTTGGTTAGCGCAAGCAGAGATTTATAATAATAATGATTTCTTTCGACAAATCCATGGAAAAAAGGGGACATCCAAACCAATTAATAAATGAACACTGCCTATTTAAACGTATTAAATACATCAGAAATATATAAGAATGAATTTTTGTTTATCTGTACTCAATATATTCAAAAACCATACATCCAATCGCCATCAAAATTTGGTATATTAATAGGTATATAGGAGTTGGGGTTCTAGGTGCTCCCGAACAAATATTTCAAAAATATCAAAATAAGATTTAATTATAAATAACTGTTAAAAGTGTAATCTGGATGTATATGGTAAATATGAATGTGTATCTGTCTGTCTGTACTCGATAGATTCAAAATCATACATCCAATCGCTGTGAAAATTTGGGATATTTTTAATTTTTAATTATAATCCCCGGGAAGCTTATTGAAATTTAAAAAAAAATCAGAGTTGGGGTTCTAGGTCCACGCGAACAAATATCTCAAAAATTTCAAAATAACATTTAGTTCATGAAGATATTTAATAATTACAAAATTATTGTTCAATTGAAATTCATTTGCAATATTGTTTAATATCACAAGTGAAGAAGCATGTCAATTCTACAATCAAAATAGAACATATGTTCTATTCAAAGACATATATGTTAGGATGATTTTATTGTTAATTTTCATATTCATGTATTTTATACATTTTATCATTAATAAATTGTTTTAGGTATCAAAACTTCAATTTCGTTCAAACACAGCAACGTATGAACGGGTACAGCTGATATATTAAATAACGAATATCAACAATCTTGTGTCCATATACTCTGTGTCGAATAATAAAAAATATTATACTTTACTAATTACGACTAGAAATGACCAACGATAAATTAGTATATTTTGATAATCTTCTAATAATGAAACAAAAGTGTATCATGATTGATGGACATGTCTGTATATGTCATTCAGAAGTTGAAATTGTACAGATTTACCCCATTCCCGCACTAAAGATTTGGCACTGGATTGATGGAACAAGGTGCCATGGTAACAAGGGATCCGTGATCACGTGTCTTGGAATCTTCCAAATGGAATCTCCTGACAAAGACTTCCGTTCCTACTAGGTTTCGGCGTAGGGGAAATCGCCTGCACCAGGTTACACTTATGATGACCGATCTCCTATATGTGTCTTATGGATATGATTGAAAGCCCTTATCCACACAGATGCTGCGTAAACTAAGCTAATCAATTGGTTTATTCTTCTCTCCGGCTGGTAAAAAAAAAAATTATAATAATTGTTTTCATTTAATCTTAACTACGCCCATCTTTAATGATTTATTATACTTGAAGTTTTTACAGTAATTTTCACCACTTCTACCAGTAGTGTCTGCTTTCGATTAAATACTGTCTTTAACGAGTGAGACCAAGTACCAAAAACCCACTTTTGGAACGTGTCATAAACAATAGCATCGATCTTCTTTTACCAGCGTATATTAAAATTTTTACTCCGAATCGTTATTAACTAGCTATAAGAAGTAAAAAAATTGTTGTATATTTTAAACATCTATTCGATACTTTAATCATTTTTTATAGATAGACGAGCATGTCATCGCCACATTCAATACCTATATTTCTCTTTCAAAGCCACTGAGGAAAATTATAATAGTCAGCTTCCAATGAACCATGGTATTCAGCTTGAAGGAGTTATTTTAAAGCACGTCATGTATTTTGTGTTTCATCTGAAAAATGTCCTCGAATTTCCGCATTATCATTGCTGTTTAACGGGACATAACCACTATACTACCGTACTAGAGGTGATTATCACCGTGTACCCTGTTTGTCGGCAGCGGGCGAGGTGACCGGACCGAAATGTTTTTTTATGATCGCACACCGAAATTTTTTTCTCCCCCCCCCCAATGCCGGGACATGTGTGTTAATACAGTATTATGGACACGCCTAGCCTCGCATCGCTATTCCCTATGCTTCTTGGCCCCCCTTTGTTGGCCTACTGCACTCTGCAGGCCATTGGCCTCGGATGGGGGCGAACTCTGGAAACAGGGTGGGGTCTGAGAGGGTAGTCTCCCTTCCCCCCCACACCCACTCCTCGCTTGACTGCCACTGGGAGGAACATTTATTGATTGACGCCGGGAGAGTGCTCTCTGAAATAACCTGGGTAATCAAATAACCCCTCTCGAAACAGAGAATGAACCGGTGCGAAACTAGTGAAAAATCACATCCCGCTTCTAAATATTCCTGTGCGTGGACATTCAGTGAGAAGTACGTTCATAAAGAAATGGATGTTTTAGAAGAAGCTAACATCATCTCGTCACAGGAAACAAATTTCAACTCCTCAAACAGGACCACAACCTTTCAAATCATAATTGGTAGTCAACGGAAGGTAATAAATGCTCGCTATCGTTCATTTAAGGTGTATACGTAATTCATAATTGAATATTTATAACATTATTTGAAATTCACTTTTGTTTAGTTTTAAAAAAAAAGAACATACCAGTGTGTACGTGTGAACGGGTACAGCTAATATATAAAATAACGAATAATATCATCTATCATTTGGGTCCATGTACTCTGTCTCGAATAATAAAAAATATTTTACTTTACTAATTGGCGACTCGTAATGATCAATGATAAATGATATATATAACAACATGAACAAGTGTTTGTGTGTGTGTGTGTGTGTGTGTGTGTGTGTGTGTGTGTGTGTGTGTGTGTGTGTGTGTGTGTGTGTGTATGTGCGTGCGCGTGTGCGTGTCCGCGCGTGTGTGTGTCTGTGTCAAAGTTTGTAAAATCGACAAAACTGTTATTCAGATGTAAATTTGTGATGTGATGTTTTTTCTTTTAACAAAATTTTCCAATTTTTTCATGATGCCGGCCGACTTTTTCTTCCCACTTTTTCTTTCATTTTATTTATTTTATTCTAATAAAATTGCAGATGTTATGATTAATTACAAACTAGAAGTGTGTAAGAAATAAATATATCTCATTAAGAAGAGTTTATTCTTTTCCAGTATGACGGACTTAGTGTGTGTGTGTTTGCAGGCACGCATTTGGTCCCCTTAGCAATATTACGTGTGTTTGTATTTGTTACAGAAATAAATACTATAATAAGAGAGAGAAATTTATTCCATCTTATCATTTTGTATCACTTTGCCCCCCTGAGAAATTTTCGAAATTTCTCACAGGACAAAGTGATACAAAGTAGGTCACATATTCCACCCCCTGAATTACGCCCTTTCGAGATAGTAGTCTATTGTTACCGCTCATAACTCTCGGCTGAAATGCCTAGCCACCCTCTACCTAATGTCCAGGTCGGCCATAGCCGTCATCCCCATAATATATGGAGCATTACACAAAGCATTTTCATTTTATATTTCAAATTTATTTATTTCAAAAAATCATATTATCAAATAGAGTGCCTAATATAAATTGATAATATCATATTCAAATATTTGGTTGGCTGATATTAAAAAATTGGTCAATAAGGAATTGTAAAATTTTTATTTTAAATAAAAGTTGGGAAAATGTTTCATAAAAATATTTCACTCTGAATATATCTTAGGGGTGATAACAATCAATTAAATTTAATAAATTACAAGATGAGCAAGGGCTTCGATAAAAATAAATAATGCAACTTATTAATTAATTATTTTATTATCTAATGAATCTTACGTTTATCAAGTAAAATAGATAAAAAATAAAGACATTTTGCTGNAGTGCAAGGGAACAGAATAAAAAATCTAACTGTCCCATCCAGAACTCGAACCTGGATCTCCTGCTTTCCTGGAACGGTGCGGCCCGGAAAGCAGGAGATTCAGGTTCGAGTCCTAGCTGTGACAGTTAGATTTTTATTCTGTTCCCTTGCACTAAAAATTGTTAAAATTAATTATTAAATTTGTGGGCTTAAATACCACAAAAAAATAATATTTATAAAATTAAAAGCAATATTGATTCACCAATATGTTTTTATTTAATAATAAACCTTTGACCGAACCTCCTCCTGACATCAACAGTCAACCAACATCCCCCACAGAAACAAACAAATATCTCGTTCTGTAAAGAAGAGCTGATTGCCGTATCCTCTGTCGATTTGGCCCTTTACCCAAACGTAAATGCGACACAGTGTCGCACATGCATCGTACCAGATGCGATACGAACTAATACGATCGCTTATTTCACAGGGTAGATAAAGGCGAGCTGATAAAGGGGATTTAAGTACCGTTTTAGTGTCCTTACAGCCATTTGCTGACGGCACCCTCTACTGTCCCCCACAGGAGAGAGAGATAAAAATAGCCTCTTCTCATTCTGCTCACTTTTCATTTCTCTCTTCTATTCAGGCTCCATTCATTACTTTTTTAATATTATTCTTATTACTTTTAATACATTTTTAAGTTGAGCTTTAAATTTAATAAAAAAAGTTATTTTTATAAATATNACATCAAATCATCAGTAACAGTTAACATATAAATATATGACGCTTCATTTCAATGTTACTTATTGGAATAGAGTAGCGAGTTAATACTCGAGTTAATAAAAAGGGTTAAAAATGGCTAAACATAAAACAAGCACAGATGGAGAGTTTTGACCGTAGAGATTATTATTTCATATATATTATTTTGTTGGGGTTCAGTCAAGAATATGGGATCCTGGGGACACGACGTGCGCTCTCGCCTTCATGATAGCCCTGATGATGGCTTACAATGTAAGCCGAAACGTTGACAGATGTATATTGTAATAAAATAAATTGTATTTTTTTTTTATCTACCTTGACCGAGCCCCAACAAAAATTTTAAACAGGCGCTTTCCATTTTATCGTCATAGAATGTTCACAGTAAACTATAGCATTGATGATATATTACTAAAATACTGAAAGATGTTGTTGTTGTTTTTTCGTTTTTTTTTTTGTTTTTTTTATGTATCTGATAAGTATTCTGCAGATACATGAGGAATTTACTGTATCTGAACGTCTGAAAACAAACTTTATTATCCTCTCATACAGATGAGAATGTCCTGGTAACTAATTTCCTACACGGCTAAACCTCGACTACTTCTTCTCAAAACAACGAATGCCCGTCAAAGAGGATTTATTCAAATGAAGCAGATTTATCAAGTCCACAGTCCTTAGGAAAATTTATATTAAAATTAGGATTTAAAGATTTATTTTATGTCGTAAGAAGATAAGGACATTGAGAAGAAGGGAGATACTAAGTTATGCTGGCCGCGTAATACCTAATAAATATTCCAGGACAAATAATCCTTAACTATATAACAGATACCATCAAGCTATATTATCTACCTAAATATCTCCAGTTTTAGCGAATTCCAATCGACAAAACTGTTAATGAAAATTTGAGATGTGATGTGATGTTTTTTCTTTTAACAAAATTTTCCAATTTTTTCATGATGCCGGCCGACTTTTTCTTCCCACTTTTTCTTTCATTTTATTTATTTTATTCTAATAAAATTGCAGATGTTATGATTAATTACAAACTAGAAGTGTGTAAGAAATAAATATATCTCATTAAGAAGAGTTTATTCTTTTCCAGTATGACGGACTTAGTGTGTGTGTGTTTGCAGGCACGCATTTGGTCCCCTTAGCAATATTACGTGTGTTTGTATTTGTTACAGAAATAAATACTATAATAAGAGAGAGAAATTTATTCCATCTTATCATTTTGTATCACTTTGCCCCCCTGAGAAATTTTCGAAATTTCTCACAGGACAAAGTGATACAAAGTAGGTCACATATTCCACCCCCTGAATTACGCCCTTTCGAGATAGTAGTCTATTGTTACCGCTCATAACTCTCGGCTGAAATGCCTAGCCACCCTCTACCTAATGTCCAGGTCGGCCATAGCCGTCATCCCCATAATATATGGAGCATTACACAAAGCATTTTCATTTTATATTTCAAATTTATTTATTTCAAAAAATCATATTATCAAATAGAGTGCCTAATATAAATTGATAATATCATATTCAAATATTTGGTTGGCTGATATTAAAAAATTGGTCAATAAGGAATTGTAAAATTTTTATTTTAAATAAAAGTTGGGAAAATGTTTCATAAAAATATTTCACTCTGAATATATCTTAGGGGTGATAACAATCAATTAAATTTAATAAATTACAAGATGAGCAAGGGCTTCGATAAAAATAAATAATGCAACTTATTAATTAATTATTTTATTATCTAATGAATCTTACGTTTATCAAGTAAAATAGATAAAAAATAAAGACATTTTGCTGCTACAGTCGAAACATTTCCAGATCGTAAACCCATTCAGACAAATTCAATAAGTTTAACAATAAATATGAAATTTTCCAAAGCTTCCTAAAGCAGAATGGAGAATAGGAATGAGAAATATCTTTAAAATAAATTAACTAAATTTTTACCGTTTCTTCTTCCGGGTTGGACCGTGTCAAATTGTTGATAGTTGCCGAGCTTTCGCACATCATGTGATGGCTTCTTCAGGGCTGAGTAGTGAATGACGACCGTCGAAGCCTACGTGAACATGACGACCGTCGAAGCCTACGTGAACATTCTATTTTCTGCCCTGAATAAGCCATCACATGATGTGCGAAAGCTCGGCAACTATCATCAATTTGACACGGTCCAACCCGGAAGAAGAAACGGTAAATACAGCTGACGACCGTCGAAGCCTACGCGAATAACTAAATTTTTGTTGAACAATTTGATTAACCATCTCCGATTATCAAAAACAGTTTTTATTTTTTGATATTTGTGCCATTAATGACTTATAAAGTTTATCAAGTATATCAAGAATAGGAATAGATAAGTATGAAATATACAGTAAGAAAAAAATAATTCTAGTCATTGTTTCTCTGTTATTATTATTAAATGTTGCCATTAAAGTTAACTAGAGTCGCGTTTTGTAAGATGCTTTAATACGACTAAAATTAATTTTTCCCCCTTTTTATTAATTTAGTATATTTCTTACATATCATATTATATCCTGATATATTTGTTAAATTTTATAAGCTCACATGTTCAAATATCATTAGAAAAAAAATTGTTTTTAAATTTGAGAAAATATTTCATTATTTACCATTTCATCTTCCGGGTTGGATTTTATTTCATTATTTCAGCGTATTTTATAATAATTTATTTGGCTTTTGCAAGGAGGATTCCTACCTCCAGCTAAAGTAATAACATTTTTTGAAATTAAATCACTTTTTTTAATCATGCACATATCAAGGGTTTTGTTATCGTTTAACACTATCGATTGACTATTCCTTAAAGTAATTTTGAAGATTAGGTAAGACTCAGTGAAGGCAAAAATTACATTAATAAAAACAGAGATTGCATAATTAATGTTAGACTGGCGCGGAAGCTCAATAATTGTGGGGTCTAGGGGGGAAAAAATACTAAAATTAATTGCCTCAAGAGTGAAAATTGAAAACAAAATAATTAATGAAAATAACTTAGTGCGAAGTCCTGAAACTATTACATTTATGGGTACCGAGTTATTTGGAAAGAATATAGTATATACCTACAAGAAATGCACAGGGAGTCAGAAAAAAATCTTACTACCACAGCCGGGAATCCAACTCTATTTCATTCATAAATATTTTATTTGGTTGTGGTTCTTTATCCGTTCTTTATACGTAAATTTTAAACAATTAATGAGAGGGAATAGAGTAAAAAAAAAAGTAGTGTAGAGGGAATTGAATGAGATATCTAGCGCGTCCTGGTAGCATAAGTGGTAAATGCACCGGCCCGGATAGCAGGAGATCCAGGTTCGATTCCTGGCTGGGACAGTTNTTGGATCTACTTTAACCGAACCCCAACAAAAAAATAATCTAATAAATAAATAAGAGATTGATTATAGTTTAAAGTAGAAAAGCAATTACCTAAATATAGTATGAGTTAAAATTACATTATAAAGCAGAAATTCTTAATTTCTGAAAAGAATGTGATCACACAAACATTACTCGCTCCGAGATCAACAGGAAAATACCCAATGCCAGCTATCTGCCAAACCTGTCAAACTACAGGCTCTTTTAGCCATCATTCTAATCTGTGGTATTTACGAGAAAAAAAAAACATTGCAAACCTTGTAATGAAATGAACGAATGAAAAACAAACAAATACATTTGCTTATATAATCTGTGACAAAGCCTTCCTATAAATTAAATAAAAAAGTATAAAGTTAATTGTATACTTTTTGTAAATTAATAAATTTTAAAGCGAATAAGTCAAATTATATTTTCAAGAGAATAAACAAAAAGTTCATTTCATTACATTGACACAAAATACTGATAAGCAGATTTTGAGTTCTAAGTTGTTATAAAAAGCTGCCACCACTATGCTATAAAGTGTGAAACAAATATGGCGTCGCTTCATCTTTGTCATAGAAACATTATCCACGTTTATTCCTAGGTTTGTTCCAACACAGCCTCAAACCTATAAGAAGGAAAGGAAGGGAATCACTTCCTAAGAAAAAGGGCTTTCCAAACCTGGCAGAGGAATAACACAGAAAAACAGTGCACAACAGGTATAATATATGTCAAATCTGGGTGAGCAGGGAAATGCAATAGAGATTATTTACCTCAAAGAAGAAGAAAATTTAGCTCTTCGTTCAGTGCCTGAAGGTTGAGAGCATTTTGTTCGAGAGTAAACCTTAATAAAATTTTCATAAAATGTATTAGTGAAAATTCTTCAGTTTCCTTGCGAAATAGGACGGCGCAAATAGAACATTATACTGAGATATGAGAAGAACAAAAATACCTTTTTAGTGACATAGGTTTTTGTCAAAAGGCACTAAGTGTGCTACAGATCTCAAAATTGAGGTCTTAATGATAACCAGTTCCTCCTGTTCGCCGATAAAATTAAATTTATATGCAGTGATGTTCTTCTTTAGCAATATGTATGATAAATGATGTAAAATAATAAAAAAATAAGAATATAATTCGTTTACACTCATTTTGTTTTCTTTTTTATGGGAACTGATGGAGCGGAGCGTTCGAAAAGCAATCTTAACATAAAATTGCTTGTATTCTCAATGATTATAAAATGTAAATAATCTAAAAGGTTATTTCCACCACCAATGAATATAGAACTGTCATACCTTCCATTGTCCGTCTTCATTGGTTTCTGCAAACCATCTGTTGGCGAGCGCTTTCGGACATTGTCCATCTTCTGGCCGAATAGATACGTTCACTGACACTGTCTGTATTCAACTGCCTTGAATTACTTGCTTAGCAACTTGAGTAGTTGAATACAGAAAGTGTCAGTGAACGCATGTATTCGGCCAGAAGATGGACAATGTCCGAAAGCGCTCGCCAACAGAAGATGGTTTGCAGAAACCAATGAAGACGGACAATGGAAGGTATGACAGATTATAAAATGCTTATATTCTCAATAAGCAAATGCTTATATTCTCGAAATTCTTCTTATATTCTCAATATCAAAAATGCTTAATTCTCAATTCAAGTGGAGAGTTTTTTTTTTTACCGTAAGTATTATTATTAGATGAATTTTGCTGGGGTTCAGTCATGGAAATGTGAACTTAGGGACAGGACTTCCCCTCTAGTCTTCATGATAGCCCTGATGACAGCTTACAATGTAAGCCGAAATGTCGGCAGATAATTATTTTTTAAAATAGACTTTTTTTTTTTATCTACTTTGACCGAACCCCAACTAAAATCATCTCATCTTAAATTCTCAATGGTTCTTACAACATTCAGTTTGGCAGAATTGAAATGAAGGGATTTGTCTCCCCGGCAGCACTTAAGGAATCAGGTCTTCGAGATAAGGAAGGTGTGCTGAGTCCGGGGTTAGTATTGACCCGAGCACTGATAGGACAGCTGGAGGGGGGGGGGGGGACCGCAGGTCGAGATGGAACACCTGGTGGCAGGTGGCGAGGGAACGCATCTGTCCCTTACATAACGGGGCCAGAAGGGGGTTTTAAAGACATCGCCACTACGCCTCTGGGATTTAACTTCGGGCAGGTCTTCCAAGCACTGTGCTTGGGTCGAGAGGCATATGCTTAAGAGACCTGCTTCAATGTTCAGTTAGAACCATAGTCCCGAATGAACTGACTCCACTTTTAAACCTCAGCCGGCCTCATATATTTCTAGAATTCGAACGCTCCCCTTCATCAGTTCCCATAAAAAAGAAAACAAAATGACTTTAAATGAATTATATTCTTATTTTATTATTATTTCACATAATATATCATACATATTGCTAAAGAAGAACAACACTGCATAAATGTAACTGCATATAAATTAATGAAGATGAATAAAACATTGGTATGTACTAAACTACCTTTTTATGAGTGTTCCTGCCTTGGCGGCTAGAGACTAGACTACACTTTATTTATGAATTACATCCTGCACAGCAAGCATCTTGCAATAAGCTCACAAAATATATAAATGTACTGAACTAACAATAGATATTGTCGTGACAGCTCATTTTTATTACTTAAAACAGGTATAGTGTCCATTGGAGAGTTGGGCCTCTTTTTCCCTGAAACTGTTTTATGTCCCTTTGGAATGTAGGGTCTATTCCTTTTTCCCATAGGGTCCTTGTTCCCAGAGACTGTTTTCGTGTCCTAACTACCAGGAGATCCACTAGCCATGTGGAAGTGACCATTCATAGTGTCACGTCTAGTAGTAAAGCTTACTCCCTTCCAAATTGGGGCTGTTCCCAATCATAAATCGTCACCCTTAGGGGACGGTCAACCCCTGACGTCACAGTTTTGTCTCATAAAAGAGCTGTCCACGAGACCCTCAGTCAGTCTCTTCTCTTCTTCCATAGCTCAATCACGACAACCGTCCGTAGGACTAATTGTAAGTATTCTATATTTTCTAAATCTAAACTTTGTTCAACTATTCTTATTCGGTGTGCAGGCTAGCACTGAACACACCTATTGTATTTTAACTTGTTAATTTACACTTTAATTATAGAATAATAACTAAAACTACAAGTCTTTTGACTTATTTTAAACCTTATTATCCTATAAAGAGGATTGGAAATAGGCCTTCTCCTATTTACCCTGGTGGCAGCGGACTCCTGTTTCCATATTTTAACCTGTTATACGACAATATTATATTACCGTTCAATAGGAGGACAAGACAAATGACGAATAGAATAACATGTCGTGATAAAAGTTTTGATAGTAAGAACATAAAATTAGCTTAAAGTAGCACCTTTATGTATAAATATGTGATATATTGTACAATTATTTTTATAACCTTTTGGTATAGGTCGAGAGATTTATGTATATGCTCTACTTCATATTGCTTATATTACTGTTTATGCAATTGGAGGAAGGGGCAAAAAGAATTTGTAGACTAATATTCCTCACCTATTTGCACCCTTAGTCCCTTAACAATGTATATTACCTTTGAAAACAAATATAAGACTAAATTATTACTAAAATAAATTCAACAAACTTGTAATGTTTTTTTGAAATAATTTAAACAACACGGTTGTTCATTTTAAAAAATTTATCTTGTAAATAATAAAATTATGTATTGATTACTACAAATAATATTTTCAAACTTATATTATTTTGAAAGCAGTTGGTTAATTTTTTTTTTTGATCGAAGACTGAAAAACAAACAGTATTAACTCAATTTTTTTTCCTTTGAATTAGTGGCTTTAAAACAAGCGACTAATAAAATAGACTGTGCTAAAAAAGAACTGTCACAAAGGAGGCACGTGCTTAGTAGATGGACATCCATTGACTGTTGATTTTACTAGATTAATTAGCTTCCATATATATATATATACTGCTGCACGAAGATCGATAGCCATACCTCTTCAATTGTTGAAGAACTTACCCCTTTGAAGCTTACCCATATGAATCTCGACGAATTAGAGATCTCTAAATCTCAACTNTATATATATATACATAAATTCATAAAAATAAATGGTGGGTGATATGCGAACGATAAAATCTGGACAATCTCCAGATAAAGTCTTCCTTCAGCATGTGCTGTTTTACTAATGGACCCTGAAACGTTGCCTTGTTTGGGAATCCGAAGAAATATCAATAGCAAAACATTTCACATTATTCAGATTATACATTTAAGAATGGATCAAGACCTCTTGAGTTCATCGATGGAATCAAAATCAATTCAAATTGGCATTCCCCTTTCCCATCAATTGCGAGAGAAGCGCCCATCAGAAGAGGAACAGAAGCCTCGCGAGGATCTTCATCCCTTAAAGGTTTAGATGTAACTTGCCTTAAGAGATTTGGTGATGTCCAGGAGAAGAGACTAGAAGGGTTATTTGGATGAAAACATTAAATTGTTCGTATTTGCCGATAACAAACATGTCATCTAAGTTGGAATGCCTGTCCGAAACATAGGACAAAGAGACTACAGATATTTTAGCCAGGAAAGGAAGAGATAACTACAATTGAATACGACTCTATAAAGAATTAAACCTTTCAGGAGGAGAGAGGTTGTTGCCTGCGTAGTTGAGCGGGAAACCAGCTGATAAAATGAATATTAATCCAAATCAATCATTGAATTTTAGGTATAATACTCTAATGTTACTTCACACTTATTGTTGGGCAAAGGCTCTGCACAAAAGCAACAGATCAGAATAGGGATACTCAACAGGGAGACTAGACAAGCAGTGTCTAAGGAAGACTGTGAGCTTAGTGAGTTTAGTGTAGAGCATTCTCCCGCAGAAGTCTTCATATACTTAACAACTATAAGTTGTTCATAACTTGGACTACAAAATATAAAGATAAATAGTACTACAAAGGCTGAACCCAAAGGATTGCTGGGACTTACTGGGCTAGCTAGACTGTCTCAAAAGATGGGGAGAGCGAGATCATAGCTTGATCTCTTTATACAATAATGTTATAAAGATTAATTAATTGATGGAATTACTGAGGAGAGTAACAGTTTTGATTGTTATACATCAACTTTAATAATGCTTTGTAATTTACCCTTTGCTGAATCATCCCTTTTCATTTTTAAGACTTCAATTATTATAAAATCATTATAATTGATAAATTATTAATTCAATGATTATTCATTATAAAATTTATTTTAATATTTTTTTTGAATCGTACAGGGAGAGAGAATATTAGTTAGTGCACCCGCCCGGAAAGTGGGGAATCCGGGTTCGATCCCCGGCTGAGGTAGAGAGTTTTTTTCTAGCTCCCTGTACGATTCAAATAAATAATGAAATATGGGATTATTACATTACCACAATTATCATCATGATTTGATTTATTTGTACACTGTATTTGTACATTTTTTTTACAAATTTACTTACGATATAAAACATCCACATGTGCCACACACAACTATTTTACGTTTAAGTATTCTTGTCCAAATTTGTTTTGAAAAATTTATAGAAATTGTCCGTCGCGTGCTTTTAGGCGTTTTCTACTGTGTTCCTCGAGTAATGAAGTTGTGGATATTGAAAAATTATTGCTGTGCACAGTGTCCAAAAGAATAGTGAAACTCGAAAGCATGCTATTTTAATTTTGTGCCTTGTTGTGAACATGTAAGAATATTGGCGTGTACACGACGCTCTGAGAGAAAAGCGAAATATTTTGGAAATTATTACTTCGTATAAATTGTATTCACAAATGCTATTCTTTACAAAAATATATTCTTATTATATTGTACTCATTTTATAAATTTTTAAAAAGAAATAGCAATTCTTACATTCGAAGATAAAAGTCAAATTCTAAGAGGATTCTCAGAACAGGAAAAGGTTGAACAAAAAGGAGTGCTATTGATTAAATTAGTGTTTATCTCTATAGTCAAAGAAAGAAAACATTCAGAAATGTCCAGGAATACCACTTTTATTAGCACTAAAGTATTCTGTCCTTTGTTTTCGAGATCAAAAGAGAATTCTGGAGGAGGCCTGGAATATTTCGTTTCACAAATAATGGCAATATTTGTGTCAGATTCCTTCATTATCCTTTATGTCATATTGAATGGTTATGTTCGAATATATCCTTGAAGCAACTCAGTAACAAAGTTCAATCTTTGTTTTAATATTTGAATAATTTTAGTTCAATATAATTTTATTAAATATTGAAATATAAAATCCTTTATGAGCAGTTTTTTTTTTTTCCTGAGCCAATGATTTCTGTGCAATGGCTCCGCTTCATATTAGATATATTACCGTTTATGCAAATTGGAGAAAAGGAAGAAGATCAAGACAAATGATGAATAGAATAACATGACGTGATAAAAGTTTTGATAGTAAGAACATAAAATTAGCTTAAAGTAGCACCTTTATGTATAAATATGTGATATATTGCACCATTTTTTTTATAAACTTTTGGAATAGGTCGAGAGATTTATGTATATGCTCTGCTTTATATTGCTTATATTACCGTTTATGCAATTGGAGGAAGGGGCAAAAATAATTAGTAGACTAATATTGCTTACCTATTTGCACCCTTAACAATGTATATTACCTTCAAAAACAAATATGAAACTAATTTATTATTAAAGTAAATTCAATAAATTTAATATATCTTAATTTTAAATAATTTAAACAATAAAGTTGTTCATTTAAAAAAAAAATTAAAGTCTCTAAAGGTGGTGTATACTAATAAGACCTCCCTCAAATGGCATATTAATATTGGAAATCTCTTTTTATTAAGCTTTCAGAGTGTATAAAAGTAAAACTAAGGTGAACTTTTTTAAAATATTTTCCCTAGACCCTGCTTAAAACCGTGGGAATCTAATTTTGTAAATATTAGACAAGATTCCTTGATTCTTTAAAAATACTTTAAACTATTTAACTATTCCATTTTATTGACGTGTTACAGCATAGTGTAATCTTACAAAAAATTAGAAATCTAGTTACTTAAAAAGTTTTGTAAGTTCAAGGCCGTTTTGAAAGAGTAGGGGGATGTTTGTCAGGGTTAGACATGCATCTAAGTAATAAGTAAATTATTACTTGCTTCGCGGGGAAAGTTTATATTTACTTCTTTCAAGAAGCGAGAGTAGAAGTTTGGAAGTATCGTCGAATTTCCTTTTTGAGATGAAAGTAATTTTTTGCGTTTCAGAGCACTCGATACGAAATTTATTGCCATTCTGCTCCATGAGTATCTGTCCAACCGACTGGATACTTGTCTTATTTTTCAAGTAATCTCATAAACAACTGAATGTATTAATGGAACTTTGGGTATGTATTCCAGTAGTATTTAAGTTGCAAATGATGCAATAATAATTGCTATGCAGGTTTACAAAAATAAAAACCACATCAACTTCAAATTTTGTTTATACGTATGTGAGATGCTCACTGAAGGGAAATCACCCAGCATTTTTGGAAATCTTTTAGTACTTATGATTGAGGTAATTACACAGCTTCTATAAAAGCTCATTTGAAAAGCTTTTTTTTTTTTTTTTTTTTTTTCCATTTTGTTTTCGACTGTTTTCTTAGATACCTCCTATCTTAGATGAAAATAATGAAATTTTACGTATCACCTTTAAATGAAATTTAAAGTTCCTTATAGTTCGATATCGGAAGAGAGTGGACCATCTGAAATGCCAAGTATGAGTCAAATGTTTTTTTCAGTGTACCGCCAGCAATATTTAATTCAAAATAATACAAATCAACAAACACTTTATTGTTAATTGAAGTCGTATTTTGTAACTTTAAACAAAATAAATGAACAATTAGAAGTGGGGGTTTACATGACATCAAGGATCATCTAGGAACAATTGGTTACTTGACTTGATGAACATACGGACTCTACTTCATCTATGACATTCGGCATAGACCTAGAAAGTAACTTTAACATTTTCAATTCAAATTAACCCTTCCGACTGAATTTTCTAATTTATAACTTTTAATGACAGTAGTTCTCGTCTAAGCGGTTCATGAATTTCACCGACGCGTTCCCACGTGATTGAGAGTTATAGCTCTGCGTTGAGGTCCAGAACCTTCCTATGGATAACCAATTGGTTTTCAATCTTAACTTATTCTATTTCGACATCTATATAATAATTTTGTCACTAATCCTGAATTGGGGAAATTGATAACTGAGATGCATCTTATAAGAGGATATAACTTAAGTATATCATGGAGGATGGTTTTTGATATTTTTGTTTGAGTGACCATTTTTATTGAGTTAGGATAAAGAGATTAAGGCTTAGTTAGGGTTGCTCATGAGATTACTCGCAATCCTCGTGCTGCGGATTCAAATCCCGCCTAGGGTAAGTTTTTATCGAAAAATAAAAGCTTGTCCCGAGCCATGGATGTTTAGAATGGGATAGCAACCTGTAAATAGCCCATCCCCCCATTACCCAAAGTGGTAGAAAGGAAGGCTATCACTTATAATAAAAATAAATGAAAAAGTTTTATTTCGGTATTAGGTGCACAGAGTGCACTCATAGGATCTTGATCTTAGAATTCCTCCGACTGGCCGTATATTCTTGATGTGTTTGATGAAGAGATGTTCTTCCTTAGTCTAATGTTGAAGATCACAGATATTTTGTTTATTGTTTTTTTTTTTTTTTTGTTTTTTTTCGAAACCAAAAACATGTAAACGTTTCCATTTTTTTGTCAGGCCAAAAACGTAAAAAGTGTTCCGACTCGATTATCTAAATGAGTTAACAACTTTATAATTTCCATAGAGTTAAAAATAAGAATCTGCAGTTTTTCAATAGTTAAAGAAATTCGCTCCTCTTACATGTGAAATAGACGTACTATAAGAACTTCTGCATATCCCTGCTCGGAAGCGCCAGTTAAGTATAGGTAATGAACAGTAATTCGGCTTTTCAAAAAATAACTACATTACAAAAGCGTACACCAACATATTGATTGACAGGACTTGAAAGAGCGAAAGACGATTTTTTTTTTTTTTTTTTTTTTTTTAATGGCTAAATTTACACATGCAGACAGAGCATACAGGTTGTAACCTCCGACGTTTGTTCCGTTGAGCCAAGGTAACCGCTATCGTAATTGGGTATTTTTCTGCCATAATTTCCACCAATCTTAACAATGATTGCTTATCAGCAGGTTTCATTTCATTGGAAGGGCGTTCATCACTTTTCAACATTTTATCATCTTGCCATCAACTTCTTCAATTCACCCCATATCAGCTTTTTATTGTTCTTACATCCTAACCCATATATTCGTAGGAAGTAACTCAGTTTACTCCCACATTCCTTTGTCATGGATCTACAAGAATCAAAATAATATCTTGCTTTATAAATATTATTTTTTTGTGGTATTTAATCCCACGTAAATTTTACTAATTTTAGTGCAAGGGAACTGAATAAAAAATCTAACTATCCCAGCCAGGACTCGAACCTGGATCTCCTGCTATCCGGGCCGGTGCATTTACCAATTATGATACTGGGACCAGTCTGATAAGTTACTAAATTCCCCGCACTAGTGTCGAAAGTCTAACTTCCGAGGCAGATGAATATATCCTATTATGCTCGGAGAAGCTGACATTGTCAAGCTGTTTAAATGACCCTCGTTATTTACTATTTTTAAATTAAATTTAATTTTATAAATATTATTTTTTTGTGGTATTTAATCCCACAATATATTCGTCGGCCTCGGAGGTTGGACTTTCGACACTAGTGAGGGGAATTTAATAACTTATCAGACTGGTCCCGGTAGCATAAGTGGTAAATGCACCGGCCCGGATAGCAGGAGATCCAGGTTCGAGTCCTGACTGGGACAGTTAGATTTTTTATTCTGTTCCCTTGCACTAAAAATTAGTAATATCTTGCTATATTTAATTCTCTTGTAGGAGGTACTTGATTTTACCCTCTCTTTACAGTCAGCTCCTCATAAAGTTTCCTAATCCAGTAAAACATGTTCCTTCACTGACCTCTCCCATTTGCCCGAAGAGGCTTTCTAATTGCTCCTCCCCCTATTGTAATGAAGCCTTACATTATCGTGAAGCAGGTAGTAGAGGCACCTTGGCAGTCGCTCCTTATCGTTACTATCTGATTTTAATTATCTAACATATACGGTTTTAGAGGCCTATAGTATAACGAGGAGGCCTGACTTTTGTCTACATTATAATTTTTGTCTACCCTCTCCCCCACCCTTCTCCCTAAAGCCTTATTTCTTATCTCAACATGTTGTAGCATATATTTTACTCCCTTATTATCACTATTTCGTACCCCGAACGAGCCAAACTCCGTCACACATCGCTATGATATGGACGTCCATATCCTAGGCAGAGCACCTTCATTCATACAAGTTTCATACCAGCTTCCTCGTTTCCATAAGACGCCTTCTCGCGTCAGTTTATGGACAGCGTAGTTTCGCCAGTAACCATTATTTACGGTTAGGGGTAGCCACACCAGGGACCTCCATTTTCACGTAGAGGTCTTTATATTTTGAAGTCATTTACGACATCATTCCCCATATCTATTGAATTATTGTTTTATGAGCGTTAACAGTTTGCCTGCTAAGTTCGTTATAGGAATCTTAGGATTCTCTAGTTTCTCTGAAACTAGAGTGATCCGGCCATTAATTGTAGCAAAACGAATGTAATGTAAGTCGCGTATGATCGAAACCATACACCCCACACGCATATTAAATCGAATTTTGGACATCTACCCTGAATACATGTCCACCACATAGCAAGTCTTGAATACCCATGTATCATAGAATTGAATGTACCTATGAAGATAATTTCCTTGGGCGAATTTAAGGAAACCACTAACTTTATTAAATTTCTCACATATAGAAATAATTTCACATAGTGGATACTCAAGCAATAAGCTCTATGAAACAATGGGCCCTGCATCATATTGGTTATATTACCGTTTATGCAAATTGGAGAAAGAGCCAAAAAGAATTTGGATATCCAAAAGTTTCTGGTATTAACTTCAATGACGATATTGTTTTTAATTTGAGGAATTTGGGACAAAAACAAAACAAAAAAAAAACACAAGTTTCACGATATCAGTCAGTAACACAGAAGAACTGATAAGTGTAGCACAATTAGTGTCAACTCATATAACACGAGCAGCTTAATCCACTCAAAGAAAATATCAGTAGATACATAATTCCCAATCCCATACGGTAATTAAGGAGAATATATACCTATAAATCCAATTTATAAATGTTTTGGTAAAATTTAGCTAAGATACAAACACAAATTGTTGTAGTATATTTAATTCCTTAGATGGAGGAACACTATATTTTATCAAATATTATTTGTTTTAAGATTTTTTTTTTAAATTATTATTAAGGATCGCCCGTTACTATTTTGTAATGTATATTAAAAGTTTGCTATATATGTGATTGATAGGAATAGTTCAATGAGTTTTTTATTGCTCTCCGTCTGTGTGTATGTGTGTGTGGTTTGTTCCTTCCTTGATCTTTAAAGGATTTTATAGCCCTGGCCATTCTTTTACTCCACTCGGTCTTGACATTTTAAAGACAATTTCTTGCTCAGATGTCTTAACAAGGCTCTATTCAAGTATTTTATTATTCTATATATCTTTAAGTGTCATTCCATCCACGGAGGTGGAGGATGTTCATTTGAAAATTCTATGCAATTTTTTTTTTTTTTTTTTTTTTTTTTTTTCCATTTTGTTTTCGACTGTTTTCTTAGATACCTCCTATCTTAGATGAAAATAATGAAATTTTACGTATCACCTTTAAATGAAATTTAAAGTTCCTTATAGTTCGATATCGGAAGAGAGTGGACCATCTGAANACAACCGATTTTCTTTTTAATAAATTCATTGTAAAATTATTTATTAATTATGTATTACATATAGCTAAGAAAAAAATTAAATGAAACTGAATGACATCATCAAATGCCAAATGTTTTTGACAAAGACAGCGAAAAGTCACTGGTATCACAATTCAGCCCGACCATTGGAATATTTTCTTTAGAAAAAACAAACAATAATGCCGTAGAAATTCTGAAAATTATTATTTTTTTCTTAAATTTTTTAAAATAAATTTCATACTGTAAATGAGTTAAGCGAATTTCTTAGTGTCATAGTTATGATTTTAATTCGAAATTAAAACTGTAGGAATGCCCCAACATTAGTACTTATTACGTACAATAATACGATGGGGTCGAGGTATGCTAATTTCTTTCAAGGGAATCACCTTATTTACTTGTGTACCATTAAACGCATTTGGATTTTTTAAAATGTAAATATACACACACATTAATGTGTGGGTACACCCGCAGTTATGTAGGTGTGTGTGCAAGTATTTTTGTTTTGTGTGAGTATGCACATTTGAGTTGTTGTTTTTTTTATATGGTTATCTTATAAAATTTATTGTATTTAAGATTAGTCTTATAATGCCCTAGTCTATATCATTTCTAAATATTTAGCATTTTTTTTTTACAAACCTATGAACGAAACATTTATTGATTCAAATTATGCTAAGGGGAGAAGTACAGTCGATTCATGCACGCTAACCACTCCACTAGAACCGAACACATTTGAACAATCTTACTTTGCTTATATAATAACTAAACATAAAGATTATTTAATATCTAAATATTAATTTAGTAGTGGTTTATTATCCCACGTAAATTTTAAACAATTAATGCTAGGGAATAGAATTAAAAATCTATCTGTCCCAGACAGATTGGGCACAACACTGGCTGGGACAGACAGGTTTTTTATTTTATTTCCCGGCATTAATGGTTAAAAATTTACGTGGGATAATAAACCACAACTAAAAGTAAATAACGAGAGTCGATCAATAGACTAGACAATGTCAGCTCCTTCGTGCATAAGACGATGTATTCATCTTTCTCGTAGGTTAGGCTCTCGCTAGTGTGTTGGGAATTTAATAAGTTATCTAGCTCGTCCCGGTGGTGTAATGGAAACATACCGGCCCGTAAAGCAGGAGAACCAGGTTCGAGTCCTGGCTGGGACAGATAGATTTTTTATTCTATTCCCTCTCATTAATTGTTTATAATATTTAATATCTTTATATCAACTATAAATATGAAACTATTAAATAATTAACTAATACAATACAATGCTAATATAAAAAAATATTTCATAAATTTAGAATTCTACTCTATTTAGAATTGGGATTTGTGGAAATGGTCATAATTTTTATTAATATCATTTCCCCTAATTCCAATGGTAATGAAAATATTACTTTTCACGGTTTTAAAATGTATTAATTTTTTTTTCTCACTGCAACAGGATGAACAAGAGTAACATGCATAAGAAAAGCATAAAATAAATCCTATTAACTCGAAATGCCTTATAATACAAGACTTATAAACGTCACGAAATTTAAGTTTATTGCTCGCACGAAGCACACCCTATTGGTGAAATCAAGGAGTCTTAAATGATACGTAAAGCCCCCTTGCTCCCCTCCATAAATTAGGGGGACGTAAAAGAGCAAAAGCAAAAAGGTGGTGGGGGGGGGAGGGTGTACGAAGGCGGGAAATAAGTAAAAGGCGGGGATGGGTTGCGCAGTGTGTAGGTCAGTTCCCTGCAGACAGGACATAAAGCCCAGGGCGCTTTTAACTGAGTCCCAAGTCGTTTTGTTTGGGGCAAGTCGTTGGCCCGCTCTCTCGGCAAGTCTTCTGCCTCCTGCTTAGATGGCTATCCATCAGCCGTTAGCACCCCCCTATTCTCGCCCTCTCCCAGCTCTTCTTCCCCTCTGGCAGATCCCCCTCGAGGGACCTTATTGATCGGGTACCTTGATGGGATCACTGGAAAAAATACCTAAACTCTTAAATCTAATAAGCAATAAAAATCTTCTGATAGATTTAGTAAATAAAATAAATATCAAAAAGAAAAATAATTAAAAAAAAAAATTTTTTTTCAATGAACTGGGACGAAGCTATACAATTATAAGGAAAAAAATAAAAAGAAAAAAAACACTTTTTTTTACAAATCTCATTCTCTTTTCAGCCCTGAAAAAGCCATCACATGATGGGCGAAAGCTCGGCAAATAACAACAATTTGACACGGTCCAACCCGGAAGAAAAAACGGTAAATACTTCTGACGACCGTCGAAGCCTAAGTGAACAAAAAAAAAACTGCTAAACTTTGCTTGATAAGAATTATATTTAGTTAAAGCTGAGCACTGGGGCGCCAGGCTAGCTCAGGGGATCCGTACGGGTCTCGCAATCCTAACGCCGCGGGTTCAAATCCCTTAGAATGGGGTGGCAACATGTAGGGTAGCCCCTCCCTCCAATGACCCTAAGTGGTTGCAAGGGAGGCTAAAACAGCAAAAAAAAAAAAAAAAAAAATTAAAAAAAGCTGAGCACTTTCGAGACTATAATAGATAGTCTATTAGTGGACTACAAGAGTAATGTAACAAGACTATCTTCTGAATGATTTCTGGGTTCTGAGCATAAACATAATCTTTGAACATGGGCGCTCGGCTTTAAGTAAGTATAATTCTTATCAACTAGAATAAATGCACAGGGAGCTAGAAAAAAATGTTACTACCTCAGCCGGGAATCGAACCAGGGTCTCCTACTTTCCGGATAGGCTAGCTGACCTCTACCCCACTGAGGTAACTTTGATAATCTCTTCAACTCCCCGCACTTCACTCTGAATCAAAACCCCCCAGTAAGACGAATATATCGTATTATACTCGAAGGAGCTAACAATGTCAGCTATTTATTATACTCTCGTTCCACCTGATATTTCTTTTTTAAATAATGAATTAATTGTGGTATGTATTAACTACACCACGCTAAATTAACTACAAAAAAATGCACTGGGAGTCAGAAAAAAAAAATTACTTCCTCAGCCGGGGATTTATAATTATTATTCTTAACCCTAGGGTTTTCTTAACCATTCTCCTCAATCATGAAAATTTGATCCAGGTGGCATGACGTCCACTCTCGCCCTCATGATAGCCCTGAAGAATACTTAAAATAGAAGCCGAAACGTCAAATAATAAAAAATAAACATTTTAAAATAGTATTTTTTGGATCAAACTTGACCGAAACCCAACAGAAAAAATATACTAAAATCCAATGAAGATTAATTTGGCTAATATATTTTGATAGGAATATTACATTATTTTTAGATAATTACGGTTTGCCCCAATAAAGTTCCATAATTTTTTTTTCAAATTCAAATAACAACGAAAATATTACTATTATAAATTTCAGTCTCCTTCTAAACCTTTTTTTCCTTATGCGTTTTAACGTAGAATGAATTCATTCAAGGCTGCTGTTGGGAAGACAGAGATACAGACTGCTGGTCTGACATGGTGAATCCACATGTTTATTCTCTCTCTCTCTCGAATTAATTAATAAACCATTGGCAGCATGCCACAATTCTATTTACATAAATAAAGATAGCTCTTGCCTAAAAAGAATATATGAGTTTAGTAGTTTCTCATAAATTAAATTGATGGCTAAGAAAATGAAAATTAGGCTATGGATAGAGATTACTCCTAAACTGTGTCAATTAAGAGTAGAAAAGCTTAACACTGGTTGTATGGTAACGACAGCCAGTAAGGACCTCTAGCGTGAACAGTACATTTCCAGAGAACCACACATTTAGTTCCCGCTTGAACCGGGAGATGGCAGCAGGGTACAGAGTGTGACAAATCGGCGGGAACCACAAGTACTGTTTGCGATCATTCTGAAATTCACTATTAATGTAGAGAAAGTGGCTAATTTTCTCAGCTGTAAGACAATCATTTTTTAAATAATTGTATATTTTTTAAAGCTTTAATTACCTCATTTTAAGTGAAATTTTATACGAAATTATGGATATATGTAATGATAAAAGTGAGTTAGTCACTATGGATATGATGGTAGGATTGAGTTAGTCATTATTTATATGATGGTAAAAATTGAGAGGTGGTCACTATGGATATTATATTATTCTTATAACATTTCTGAAATACCCCAGGCCTAAGGACACGATGTTCATATACTGTTGATTTTGAACACAAACAGCAACATTTAATCTATCTTCATAATTACTGGGATTCTTGATCTAGGAATGGTTTTCTAATTTAAAAAAAAAAGTTGACAATAATATATATTCAAAATAAGAATAAATAACGACATTTAATTTAGAAGACAGAGAAAAAACAGAGCGCAAATAGTCTTAGCACTAAAATTCGTTCTTGATTGGTTAAGAAGGAAGAATGTTGGAGAGAGCTTGCCCAGAGCATTGCAGTTTTATTCGTAAATTTCTTCATTACCAATCGTTTTTTATCATATTTTTAGAAAATAATCATTAGAGTATTTCATTTTGCCCCAATATTGTCTTTAATCATTTATTATTATTACCAAAATTTAAAATCTTAATATCTTCCTTAATGTTTAATTAATGTTTAAGTTTCAAAAAAAATCAGTAGAACAAAATTGGTGTAAAATAACTATACAACTATTGCGTATTTAGTGAAATTAAAAGAAGAGAATAATCTTATAAATATTGGCCAATTATATAACGTTATTAATTTCTCTCATTCTACATATTTTGTAGTATTATATAAATAAATAAATTTACGTTTAACTTTATTATTATGATTTTACTTTGTCAATATTAATATTTACGAGTTATATTTATATTTTATTGGCAGCTCATTCAAATAATTACTATTCACTCACAACCAGAATAATCTGCAATAACTGTTTAAATAACCAGTATTTGGTACAATAAACAAATTATAGTTCAATGAGGAATTAGTTTACCTTAGTATAATCGAGTAGAAATTGCTTTAGTTTTGTACTTTTCTTATCTAAGCCCTTGAGTAATATAAATAAAGTGTATTACATACATATATTATTTGTTTACAGACATTTTGGTTTGAATGCATTTATTTGTGGAAAAAAGTGAAGCTTGTAGGTAGCTGTTATTTGGATCACAGTTCTAGGTAGCTGCGAATACAAATTATTCCCAATATTTGTTCGGAGGGAATGTCTGAGATGTAGAGGAGAGGTGCCTGTTATTTATCAACGTGGCGTTATCATTCTGAAGGCACAGGTGTGACGGCTTCGTACCACGTAATGCTGGCATTGATCAAACAATGATTCATCAAGATGTTTATGAGTTCACGGGGCAACCATAATGAGAAATGTCAGTGATCCTTCCTTTGGGAGGTCATAGTCCACATTAAATAGAAGACACGACAAATTTACGTGAAAAATAGTAATATGGAGATCCACCCCTCGACTTATCTCTCAGTTCTGAATTAACACAAATCCATTCCTCAGACATAAAAAATTAATCATGTTTTTATTTTTTATTTTATTTTTATATAGGGGGAAATAGAAAAACCAATTTATAACTGATTTTTTCTTATCTCTTTAGTCCTCTCCCCGCATAAATTTTATTGAATTTCATAACATATATTATTATAGGGAGAATGTCAATGAATAAAAGCCTTCACCAATCAATTTTTTTTTTTTTTTTTTTTTTTGGGGGGGAAGTTAAGTGAAATTTTTATATTGTTTCCAAAAAATTAATATTTCTCTTTGTTGAAATTTATGACACCAGTAATAGGGTTAGTCATGTAAAATCTTGGACATTGAAACTAAAAAACGGTACACTGTTAGCTAAAACGACAGCAGATAATAAAAAAAAATACACTTTTTTAAAATTGTATTTTGGGGGAGGGGAGGGGATCAACTCTGACTGATCCCTAAAAAATTCTCTATCAAGTTTTACATATTTCTTCATAACAATAATAATAACGAAGATATTACAATTTTAAATTATTATCTCGAACTACTCTCCCCCTCAATCAATTTCAGCCATTAACGAATTATCCCAAAGTTTTCAAAAAGAAACTTAAATACTGAATTGAGTTTCTTTATTTGGGGCGCCAGGGTAGCTCAGGGGATCTGTACGGGTCTCGCAACCTGACGTTGCGGGTTCAAATCCCGTCATAGGTGTTTAGAATGGAGTGGCAACCTGTAGACACCCCCTCTCTCCATGAAAGGGAGGCTAATACTAAAAAAAACACACACAAAAAACTCTTTATTTGGAAAATGGCGAAAATAGAAGGCGTACAGATAAGTATATGTATATTTATATATACTTATAAAATTGAGAGATCCCAATTTTTAACATTTCCTAAGTAGTGCCGATGAAGTTTAGACAAAATAATTCAAAACTCGTCACAGCGGAATATCGCAAATAGGGCGAAAATATATTTAAAATATATTTAAATGAATAACCTTTACGAAATTTCTGATGCGCTCTGCTTAAATGTATCGTCCCGTAAACAATCGACCTACTTCTATCACCTTGGCATGAAGCATGAGCAAAGCCAAGTAAATTATTGTACAATATCCTCCATTACAACATGTAACTCGTGATTTTTTTTATTTTTCTTTCCTGTATCAGTTTTTAATAAATAAGTAATATTTTTAAAATTACCTAAATCTATTATTTAAAAATTTTAAAATCCCCATTTNACAGAAAGCAGTGGATAAACTCCATTCGAGAATGCAGCTATGCTAACGAGCCAGAGGTGGTATCTTCGAGGACACAGAATACATGAAATATAGTAAACACTGATTAATTAAATTTTATTGGACTTTTATTTGTTCAAATGGGGTTTTTTTGATCTCAGGAAAATAAGTAATGAAAGTAAGTATTTTGAGTTGTTCACAACAGATATTTAAGTTTTTACATAGTGCTCAAATTTATATGCAACATTATTATATTATAATGAAACTAAAAAAAAAAGTCAATTTATAAATATTTTATTTGGTTGTGGTATTTTATCCCACGTAAATTTCAAACAATTAATGAGAGGGAATAGAATATAAAAAACTATCTGTCCCAGCCCGGATAGCAGGAGATCAAGGTTCTATTCCTGGTTGGGACAGATAGTTTTTTATATTCTGTTCCCTCTCATTAATTGTTTTAAAAAATTCAATGTTTTGAGAGAGCAATTAAAATATATTATTAGTTTAAAAGCATATATTATTTGTAAATAACAAAAAATGGGTAAATGGGGTATCTTTTCTGAGTTAGAGAAGTTACAGTTATTGAGTATCTCAGTTAACGATTGGTCTATCGACTGCGATTACAGATATCTCTGCACTGACAGGGATTCTCGTAGGATTCTTCGGAACCTGCAGAGATTGAGAGGCGCCAGGTGAAAGCCCTTCCAGACAGCCAGTGTGCGGCTCTCTGGCTAGTGGTAGGAGCCAGCAGCAGATGCGTCTACACATGTTGCAGACAGATGCCGTCCGCTAGGAGGATCAATCTTTTTTTCCCCCCCTCGCCATCCGTGATACCCCTACCTTCCCCCACTCGCACTATCCCCTCCACCTATAATGCTACCTACATCCTCTTAATGATTAGTACCCTTCCATAAACAACTGTCGTTGTCCACCTGACTCCCACACTACAGACAGGAAATGGCTGGTTCCTCCACTGGTTCAATCTAAGAAATCCTTCAGCAATCATTTCTTGGAAACATCAAAACGTGGAAATTAATAAGATCCAATCAATATCATTATCTAGCAAAAATAATAATTAAATTATTTATTTATTTGAAAGTCTTAAATCAAATATTTATTGGAAGAATAAATTAACAAAAATAAGCAAAGATTTGATGTCTTGACTACTCTGACCAAAATCTAGACAGTGCAACACCCACAACCTGACGTCTACATTGGCCAGAGCTAGGTCGTTAATTACGTAAATCATTTCTACGGCCATTTTCATAGACAATTTAAAGAGCATATAAAGTAAAGTGAGAAAAAAACAGAATTCCGCAGTTTGATAATTTGAAAATTTAAGTTGCTAGGTCATTTCAAAATCTACTATTTTGAAGTCATATTCGGATTTATTAACTTATTATCGAGGAAAAACAGAAACAAATAACAGGTCATTTTTCATCACTTTTATACTGAAAATATTGCCAAGACAGTAAAGCAAGATTTATTATTATAATAATGGGAAATGAGTAGTTTTTCCAGGGATTTTCTAAGCAATAATACAATTATAAGATAGATATTTAGATATTCACAAGCTTAGGCTGATAAGCTTAAAAAATTCAATTAAAAAAATTTACTTCTGTTACAAATAAGGTTCAATATTTCTTTGGGTCATTTTAAGATAGTTAGCCTTAATTGCCAAAAAAATTGGATCTCCTATTTATGATCCAAATTTTTGGCAATTTAAAAGTTTATGACAATATCTTACTATGCAGAGTTCAATCTTGTTAGGGCAGGTCTTGTTTGGTGCATCCAGTCTTGGAAGGATCAGCAGATAACAAAGGTATTAGGAGACCTATAAAAAATGTAAAAGAACTACTTAAAGAAGTAGTTGTTTCCTTTGAGCCTACATATGTTGGCCTCCTGAAGAAAGTTCAGTTCAGTAAAACTTTCCAGGTTAGTTAAAAAAAAAACAAAAAAAACGTTAAGCTCTAAGAGAGGAATGGTTACAGGAGTACCACAAGGTACAAAATTATGCCCTGCCTTTTTTAATTTTTTCTGCGCGGACTTATTTAACCCTTATGGACCAGAATTAGGAAAGACCGCGGACGACATTCTGATCTACAGCCAGATGGAGATCTTCGCTTGAGGCCATCAATAACCTTCAAGATACCCTCGATTCCCTCACCATACGACAAGAAGAATGGAAACTTGACATCAATCCACTAGAAACCAAAACTAAACTTTAACTGAAAAGAACAAAGTCATCAGCGAACCAATACATCTCCTAGAATCTCCATGAATTAGCCCTGGCGGGGTAATTACCCCGGTCTCTACATGGACATCCAGCTCACGTGGACTCAGCACTTACAGACTCAGACGACTAGAACAGCTCTTATATGTTGTTTGATTAAGTTGATATTTTGTGTAAGGCAATAGAAACCTTGCAGATCCAATAGAAAGCATTTTCTTTCTTCTTTCTTTTGTGCCTTCACTCTTTAAAAATGAGTTTTACTAGTGAAATATTTGGCATTTAAACATAAAAGGATGATAAGCGAAAGAGGTGGGGACATCATTAGAAAATTAAGGTCAAATGCACACCTAAGCATTCGTCTGGCTAAGACGAACTAGATCCACGTAGAAGAAGTCCTGAAGCAAGGAAGATTTAATCCCCATATCTATCTCTTTCAAGCTTTATCTTTTAAAAAAAAAAAATTATTCTGTACATATTTCATATACTATATTTTTTTTAATAGTCCTTGCTCGTCTATCCCGGGACGTAACCCGTCCTCAGAGAGGAGCCCAGGTTAACCCGCGATAGACTATCTGGCACCCATCTTCTCCTTATCCCAGGATAAGAAGGAAACTAGGCAGGGAGTCAAGGAGGGAGTGAGAGGGGGAGAAAAATGCCAGTGCATTCACTCCCTTGATATTTTAACTAAACTGGCTGGAGTAGGTCCCTTGGCCACCTCCTCTTGAGGCGTCGGTGAGGGTGGTCGGGATGAACGTGGGATGCCAGGGAGAGGACTAGAGGATTTGGATGCCCTTGGAGGTTTGTGTGGAACTTAAACTTGACAGGATATGAAGCAGAAGTTCTGCAATTGAAGTGACGATATGATTATGCGGAACAGGCATTTCTTCAGATCTGTACTCTTTCCAGATGAATCTAAATTTGCTAGTGATGGAAGCCTGAACTGACATAATTGCCACTACTGGTCTAATTTTAGCTCTGTTGGATCCGCCAGGTGTACCTGGTAAGGTATAAGTAAAGGCAATAAATAATAAAATTGATTTTATTATTTATTGCCTTTACTTGCACTACAATCATTGGGCCTTAGTTTTTTGATGGGCCACTCAACAGAACTGATTACTCAACTCCCACAGCTTCTTGAAGACGTACCCCTATACACAGGACAACACATGTGGATCTTCCAGCAAGACGGATGTCCTGTAAACTAGTCGCAGCAAGCAAGAAGGGCTGTTAGTAGGATGTTTAACAACAGGTGGATAGAGACAGGGGAGGAACTGCAAGATCTTCAGATCTGACTACGCTAATTTCTTTCTTATGTGTATTAAAAATAAGGTTTATGCAGTTCCAGCAATACCACTATACCAGGTCAGATAGATGACAGGAAGAATATCGGAAGCCTGCAGATCAATTTCTCGAGCTCAGATACAGAAAGCAGTGGATAAACTCCATTCGAGAATGCAGCTATGCTAACGAGCCAGAGGTGGTATCTTCGAGGACACAGAATACATGAAGAAAGCTGAGTAATGTGCATTTTTAAGAACTTAATGAATAATTTTTTCCTTTGTTTCAAACATGTTCTTTTTCATTGATTTTTCTCATAATTTCTGCATATCATGTTCCTGGGAATTTCTGAATTTCGATAACTTATATTTTTATCAAAATACAGGGTTAAATAAAATTTTTTTTCTAACCCAATAAACACTTTTAGTCCATCAGCTTGTGAACATTTAAAGCTCTAAACATTACTAGTTAGAAGATCCATGGAAAAACTACTTTTCGCGTTATTATAAAAACAAATTGGAAGAAATTTTTCAAAATATGTTACAGCATAACTTGGCTCTCTGAAGTAAACCATATCAAAACAAAATAATGATGATAAAATGATCATCTCCTTTTATTTCTATGGTTTATTATGTAGGTGCATTGCCACAATAACTGAAAATCTCGAAGGGCTTTAGTAATGTGGATATCATGATTTTATATTTTTTATTTCCTTAAGAATTTGATACCATAAGTTTACTAAAGGAACTCTTGATATTAGAAATATATTAAACAGATCACTCCATTTTCAAAGTGGGAGTTGCAATCTAGTTGGGAGTTCTCTAATTTAGAAGGAGATCTTGAATAGAGGTCTAACCTCATCGGAGTATCGCATTATTTCAATATTGCCAATATCTTATTTCTCATCGGCATTAACCTTATTTGACCCAGTCTATCTGTTCAGCAAGGAGAAAACGTGCAGTCCAATTGGCTCTTCTGGATCGAGGCCATGCTGCCAGCTGTGGGCAGAGGTGATTTCCTTCCCGAAAGTCGATCGGCGGAAATAATCTTCCCCGGGTTGTGGCAGGGGTGACCCTCGGCACGAGCCTAGTCAGCCCCCGACAGGTGTTCCACTCCACCTGCCGTCTCAAGGATCTCCAAACCCCGTCTACACTTCTCCCGCTAAGCTACTTATCTTCCAGCACCGTTCTTCGGCGCCACTCCCATCCCTCGTGGAGCTCCCTCGGTCAGACGTCGCCGCTCGCCATCAAATCTCCTGACAACTTCATTTGGGGGCAGCCACTTCTTCTACCTCTTCACCTAATTTCACTCGGTAGATCTCTATACAACTGGATGGATTCAAAACGCCACCTTTTCTCTCTCCAACATGATTCTGTGCGCCTTATTTACTACAGCGGCTCGGATGTTCTCTCTCCGATGCAGTCAAAAATATTTGAAACATCTCTGGGGATGAGGAGATTCTATACAGGAAGCCATTTTGAATATGAACAGACTTTTACAGAATTCTTTTTTATTCAGAAGTAATTTTTAAAAAAAGAAAGGATTTTGTCAATTTGTCTTTAGTTTATGTGTTTGGTCAATAAAAATAAAAGTAAATCCTGGCAAGAATGCATATTAAAAAAAAGTTTATTTAAACAATTTCGACATGTAAGCTGAATTTCGCAATCCTGACTGATACTTGTTCAAATCCAGCCCTGTGCAAGATTATATTTATAAAAACTTGTCTTGAACCATAGATGTTTAGATGGAGATGGCAACCTGTAGATCCCTTCCACGATAGATTCTTTCCATGATCTCAACAGGTTGAAAAAAGATTAACACTTCTCTATCTCGACTTACCATCCGAATGAAGAAATGCAAATTTTCGAGGTAATACGATGAGATTGTTTTGAATCCAGCTACCTTCCTCGACTCTTGAGGGAGAGAAGACATGTCCTACTTAGAGAATTTCGAACAAACTTTCAACAACTTCTGATGTAGGTCAAATGTAGGATGTAGTCATTCTTAGGCCTATTATTTTGAAAGTTTCTGTCTACCACACGAAGAGCAGGTGGTATTATTAAGAGGGATATGTGCTCCATCAAAATAAAACGAACCAATTTAAAATTGAATCCCACGAAGTTATTTTTCCATTGCTACTTTTTTAATTGTTAAAAGTATTTTATTATATTTTACAGTCTATATTTTAAAATTATTTTAGAAGGGAAAATGTCTTAAAAGGCCCAACGAATATCTAAAAGAATAAGAATAAACTAATAAAAAAAATCTTCATATTGCTTCCCCTGATAACCCCTACTTTAAAATTGTATTGTTCAATATTTAATGGAATCAAGCTCGCATGTAATCATGTGACTATAATTATGAATTATTAATATTGAATTTATTCTTGTGGATACTGAAGTGAAAATCTCAAAAATAAGGAGTCCTTAAACCAAAAAGAATAACTTTGTATTTCAGGAAAAATGGATTCCAACCAATCGTATACAATTACAAGTTCAACTGCTGTAAGTAAAAATTAATTAGCTGAATAATTAGACTAATGCATAACCAAATTATGTGTAGTCTATCAATTATGTAAATAATTTAACTTTTAAAGTTGAAATTAATAAAATTATATACATTTGAGGAGACATTTCGTAATAAATATTTGAAAGATTCCAAAAAATAAAATTCGAATTATAAATATAATTTTTCTAATTCCTTAATCAAACTTATCACTTTATCAGCTAAATACTAGTTCAATAATCTAAAAGGTTATTTCCACCACCAATGAATATAGAACTATCATACCTTCTATTATCCGTCTTCATTGGTTTCTGCAAAACAAAACAAAGATTGGACTAAATTAATATTTTATTTTGTTAATGTCTTTTATAAACAGAAATTACTTATATTGTTAGTTCACTATATTTTGATTACTTCAAAGGAACATTTAATATTTGCATGATAAATACCGAACGCCCTTTGGGCACATTGCGATTATAGCTGAAAAATAATAGTATATAATTGAATAATAGAAAAAAATACTTCACTAAATTTATATTGAATCGCACAAATATAGAGGAATATCATAAAATAAATATTAGTAATAGCAATGAAAATATGGCAGCTAATAAAATTATTTATTTACACAAAGCGATAATGTTATAAACTGAGTACTTTTCAGAAATTTGCTTAAATATAATAGTGGCTCAAAACAAGTCCATTTCCTTGGAGTGTATATAAACTACTGAATGTAATCTACCTGAATGCAGAAGAAAGGGTGCTTTCGAGACTTAAGGCTTAGGGTTCGGTTCCCGAGGTTTTAAAACAAAATTAAAGGAGGGTGGTAATCGAGATTATCCAATGTACTCTAATCGATTTTCGAAAAAAAATTTAAACAGATTGAATCAAGTCACCATAGAGGCACTTATAATAGGTGTTGTAGAAATACGTCCCATATTTACCTCCCTGAAAAAAAATTTAGTGGGAAAAAAAAAATTAAAATCGTTTTTCAGTATTTTTAATGTCGACATGACATGCAATTTCAAATTTTGACCAGTATTTTAAGTAAATCAACAACATTTAGAAATTGTTAGAAAAAAAATTGATTCGATTTCAGCGAGAGCCATTTTAATTATTAAACATTCGAGGGAAAAGATAATTCAATTAAGAAAGTAGTGCAATAAAAATCATTTAATCTGCTTTTAAAATAATAATAGATACTTATTGACCTTATCAGTCTTTCGACTATGAGATGTCAATTATTTAGACTGGTCTCTGCTAAATCACTTTCCCGCCATCTTCTTTAACCTCCCGAGTGAGTAATTCAATATCTTTTGTGTTCCTTTATTCTTGGACATATTCTTACAGCGAACATATCATCGTAGATACCATTGGTTTATTGTCTCCTTAACTGACTCAAGGTTATGAACAAGCCTCTGATAGAATCTAAGGTACATGTATACCAGATTTGAAGAGCAATTTTTTTTTAAATTAATAATTAGTATGATATTTTTTTAATATGTGAACTAAAAGTAATCATTGCTGAGAAGAAAATAAATATTTGCATAGAAATACATGATGAAAGGTAAATTGCCTTATTATTATTATGATCTGCGTCATCTATTTATCTGAATTTTTATTAGTTTGCCTAGAACAAACGAAATTAGTTCTTTCTGCTGTGTAGTAAATAATCTACCATTCTTAAATTATTTTCTATGAGTTATATATATATATGACTGATCCCTAAAAAATTC
>KZ807004.1:99194-117627 GCA_000696205.2 Oncopeltus fasciatus
TATATATATATATGTATATATACACACACACACACACATATAATTCATAGAAATATATTTTAAGTTTAAAAGATTCTTTACTTACATGATTTGTGTTTAGGACAACAGCAGTGATGTTGGCCACTACAGAGAGGAAGGTAAGGCCATTGAGAGGTACATGGAAGAGGTGATCTCCAGAAGAAACTCTGCTAAGGTAGTGTGGACCTTGGAAGACTTCGAGTTTGGCCTCCCACTTGGACGAGGGAAATTCGGCAGGGTCTATCTCGCGAGGGAGAAAACCACCAAGTACTTTGTAGCTGTCAAGACACTCTTTAAGAAGGAGCTCATCAGAAGCAAAATGCAGCACCAGGTGATTTTTTTTGCCCTTTTGGAGAAGAAGACAAAACTTTCAAGATAGTCCAGTATAGGATATGACGGTCAAATATTTGAGTTTTGTTGTATTTCTGCCTGGGAAAGAATTTTTCATAATTTGGGCTCATTTTAATAATATTTTTTTACTATCGGCATGTATGCACGTACACATAATTTTTACTAACTGTTCTCAATATAGGCTTTACATTATCAGATAAATTTGTTTTTCTATAAGTTACAGCACAGAAGTGTTTCTAATGATATTACTGAAATTTACTTGAACTGTTTTTCTATATACCCTTTAGCATTCTTGAAAAGCTATTCTCAGAAAATTAAAAAAAAAATGTGAATGCACAAATGGAATTTCATATCTTCTATGTGTACACACACACACACACACACACATTACCAAAATTTAAAATCTTAATATCTTCCTTAATGTTTAATTAATGTTTAAGTTTCAAAAAAAATCAGTAGAACAAAATTGGTGTAAAATAACTATACAACTATTGCGTATTTAGTGAAATTAAAAGAAGAGAATAATCTTATAAATATTNGTATGTATGTATATATGTATGTATATAAAGAGAGGGGGCAATTATTGCTTGTCTCCTACTGAAAAATTAATTTTCTTACCAGTAAATTTTTTCTTTCTTTATATGTGGCACATGTCCAAGCACGACACATTATTTTCTGAGTAATAAGTATATTTAGGGATTTAGAGTTAATACTTGTTTTTTTTTTTTTAAATAGAAAGACTGCATTCCTTGCTGAAAGGGAAATGAACTAAATTTTTTTGGGTTAGCATCTTTCCCACCCTCAGTCTACATTAAGAAATGGTACCAAGAAAAAGTTATGCTCCAAAATTATTAAGATGAAAATCTGTAATGACATTGGCTAATCTGGAATTCGGTCTTGGAAGCTGAATAATTAAAAACTGATTTGTAAACAAAATAGTTTTGCCAACAATATTTCGGCCTAAATTGCTTGCCTTCATCAGGGGAAATAAGGTGATGGGGAGAGCAGGAGTCTCTCTCCCTTTCTCTCTCCATCATCCCATTTGCCCTGAACATCAAAAACAAAGAAACTTTAATTTCAGTTCAATAATTTATTTTGTTAAATTATACATTGTAAATTTTTATAAGCTAATTATGAAAATATCTTTAAATCATTGACATAAATATCCTTATTTAAAAAACATGATTATTGAAGATATTTTGTGTACAGGGTTAACTTCAATAACAGGTACTAAGGGAAATTGAGATCCAAACTCACTTGGTACACCCTAACATCCTCCAGCTCTTGACATATTTTGGTGATAATGAGAGAATTTTCCTTGTGCTCGAGTATGCTTCGCAGGGAGAGCTGTTTACTATTCTACAACACCAGCCTGATCATCGCTTCCAGGACTCTAGGGCTGCCAGGTGAGGTGAAAAACCCCCATTTGCTATCTCTTGAATTATGATACATTTTAGTATTATTTATTGCTAAGTACATAATTTATTATATTGATGCAGGGCTCATGGTAATAAATAAAACAGCTTATAATTTCAATTTTTTTTCTTAGATTATTTTCATTGGAATTTATTTTCAAAATATGCTAATTAGTTTTCGTCTAATGTTAATGGCATTTCTACTAACAATGTAGTATTATATTTCCTCAATGACAACAGTTAAAATTCCTCAGGAAAACAGAGAAAGGGTCGGTCATTAGATTGGATTATTTGGTTGGAGAATGCTCTCATCAGATAATATTGCTCTGTTTTATATTGTTTTTTTTTAGAAAAATTATAAATTGCCTAGTGAATTGAGTTTACTTTTAGTATAGACAAGCCAGTGCATTAGAGGTAGTGATGGGAAATTTTGAGAGCATGTACTGAAACAGATGGCTGGAGTAGGCTGTGTTAGAGCTAAGGGATGACACTGGTAGGTTCCTAAGATTAATTGTATGGTAAAGAGCTAGAGGTAAAAGCCTGAATAGTACTTTTCTTGAGGATAGAAGGTCTCTTTTGAAGATAAGATTGCTCAAAATTTGCTAAGCTGTTTATGCATTTGCACCCAGACTAAGATGAGAAGATGATGATGATGTTTGGAGGCCTGCCCAATCTTATCTTATCTATTTCAAGTATAGTCCATTGTTATCAATAGTCATTACTGTGCTATCTTTCCAGTTGTTCGTAGTAGAGTACAGAATTCATAGAGCATCCATCAGGAACATGATGAATAGCATGATTAAAACTCCAAAAAATGCAAAGCATTTTTTTTTTTTTTTCAAATTACCCTTTTGCAGAAACTGGAGAAGCAGTTTGGCTATGTTCTTGCTCTCTTGCAGAAACTGGAAAAGCAGTTTGACCGTAATCTTGTCATTGCTTGCAGTTATTCAAATTTCACCAGTAAACCCACTTTTCATCACAAGTGACAATCTTCTGAAAAAATTTCATTTCAGTTGGGTTTTTCAACAAACTTTTAACCTCTTAGCTGATTTCAGAGTGAGGGACCATTCCATTGCTCTTTTTCACCTTCCTTATGGCGAGTAGAGGCGATTAACCATAGGGAAGATGAAAAAGAGCAATGGATTGGTGTATCTTTCGACACAACACACTCTCTAGCAAGTTAATGAGTACTTGTGGATGGATGTGACTCAAAAGCTTCCTGCAGAACCAAATAAATATCCTTATTAATAGTCACACAGAGCCCTTCTTCATTTTCAGTGTCATATCTCCACTGCAAAATTTTTTAAAGCAATTCCATGCCTTGTGCTAGTTTGGGACACCTTCCCCTTGAGTAGATTTAGTGGCTGTGATATGTAATGACTCCAAATAATGAGAATTTCATAGGACTCTGTCATGTTTCTTCTTTGAAACCAATAACTCGGCTTTTTTTGAAGAATAGGAATATTATCAGAGAATGATCTAAAGGGATTATTAAGTATTTTTCTTACATAGGATTAAAACATTTACAGTCATTTTTTTTATACACCCATTATATATATGTATGTGTATATATTAACATGATCATTTATATATTCCATTTTATTTATCTAGTAAAATTATCTGAATGTAGTTTTGGTTATTTAAGCTTACTTTTAATGAAATCCTTAAATTTTATTATTTTAATATTTAATAAACCAATTATCAATTGATTCTCTTGGGTCTTCTAATGCATCCTCTCTTCTACATGGTATTTCATGGTCAAATTGAGTTTTTTTTACCCTAGATATTATTATCAGATGTTTTTTTGTTGGGGTTCAGCCAACATAGATCCAAAAAAATACAAATTTTAAAAAATGTGTATTTTTTAAATTTATATTTTTTTGGATCTACCTTGACCGAACCCCAACAAATGAACATCTAATGGTATTTCATGGTTTATAAATATTTGTTTCAGTTGTATACTATCATTTTTTTCATTTTGGATAGTTAAGGGAGACTTACAGGATTTGCATTTTGATTAGTCTTTTTTAAAGAAATTGTGATGTTTATGTTTCTAATCTTCATTAGCTGCTTTGTCCACTATAACATTTCCTAGTATTCAGCCTTATTTCTGAATTATATACAGAGTCTAAGAATAGGAGGCAATTTTTTTTGCAGAATATATTACACTGTCATGGTTGATCTTAGAATAAGACTAGTCTAGATCAATAGCTTCGGCTTCCAATCCGCCCCTCAGGAGCTTCCTCCTTGTACTTTCATTAACCTTAAGTTGTTAAAGGAGTCATCTAGCAGATATATTATGTGATTAAGCCATGTTATTTTATTGTCTAAGACCATGTCCTCTTTATTTTAAATAGAAAAGCATGGATAAACTTTTAAGATGGTTCAGTTCATTTTGAGGGGTTGTGTCAATCATGGATCTTGAACTTCAGAAATATTGCCAGGAATGCTTTAATTGGCCTAATATTAGATTGATTATTCAGTTTATTCCTATGGTAAATAAAGTACATCTCCACACATCCCAGGGGAATTTTGTAACTATTTTCTTGACAGTAGGGATCAATTCTCCTACACTCACTCATTATATGATTTGATTCATTATTTCATTTTATGATGATCCTATGAAACCCTATAGGTGTTCCTGCAACATTTTTAGTATATTAAAATCAATAGTGTCATATGTCTGTTCTATATTGAAAAGTATAATTACTGCATCATTTTGCTCAATAAATGTATCTAGAATTTCGGATTTTATTTTCTCTAATTGATCTATAGTGGACCTGCTTTCATGACAGCATCACTAAATGGGGGATTGGATGTATTTTTATCATCTACATCAGGTATCTATTGACCATTTTAAAAATATTTAAGAGAGAAGTGGTATTAGCCAGACTAAGAATAGGACACACAAAACTTACTCATGGCTATATAATGACAAAGGATAACCCACCTATTTGTGAGGTCTTCTTAGCATCAAACATATTTTTATAGAGTGCCTAAAATATAAAAAAAAACAAAGAAAAAATATAACTTAAATGGGACTCTAGACAAAAAATGAACTTTCTGAAAGAGGGCAGGCTATTAAATCTTATCTAGATGCATTTTCAGTATGCTTCTTTTCCATTCTCTCTCGATTTTTTTATTTCCTATAAATTTCATAGTTTCTTAGTACAAAGAAATTACTATGTACATCCACATAATAACTATTCGCATTAACAATACATTACACCTCACCATGACCTATTACTAAGAAATTCTTCTTTTTGAAAATATCTTCCCACTTTTAATAATATCTCCCTGGCATTAATGACCAAAGGTTGACACGCCATTAAAAAAAAAAAAATTATTTAAAACAAACATCTGGAAAGACATATGGGTGATAGTGATTAGGTTGTAATTATTGTTGTATTTATTTTTAGATTTATTTTAGAAGATGGTTTGCAGAAACCAATGAAGACGGATAATAGAAGGTATGATAGTATTTATTTTTCCTTGTTTTCCATATTGGAATAATTATAGATTCCTGCTAATCTTGAGGGTAAGCAGAGGTTTCTCAAAGTATTGCCAGGAAATCACTATTCTTTAAATTGAAAGTGTTTATTCATACTGTTATTTATTTCATATTTTCCGGGAGAATATATGTTCGCTTCATTTACTGTTACTATCAAAAGTTTTCCCATTAGTTTTGGGATTGTTTATACTGCTATAGGTGTGATATTTTATGTGAAATATTCTATTATTTGATTTTTGTTTTCTGAGCTGTCTGTTTAACAGGAAGACCGTTTATATTAGTGTAAAAAAGATTGATGAGGCACTGTAGTTCTTAGCAATTGAGAATAGAAACAGAGGGAAGGATCATAATTGATTGAGAAGTTTTGTTGGATAGGAAGTATTGGAAACTTTGAATCGCAAAGGGAAAGAAACCGAGTTTTCTCCCTTGCTTTATTTAAAAAAATAAAAATAAATATCTAAAGAAAGCTCCTTTTTTGACCTATTATTGCATTTATGGCTTACCATAAGGTTTTAATACTGACTTGAATATTATAAATGAGGAATGTAATAGGCGAAGCTCTCATTTCCAAATTAGTGTAGTGTAAAAAAAAAATTGACATTCTACTTAGGCAACAAAGAATAATGAATTATTTCATCATGATAATTGATTGATAATTATTTAATGATATAATCACTTACAGGTATATTTACCAGGTATCTTCCGGGCTTGAATATTGCCACTCCAAAAATGTGATCCATAGAGACATAAAGCCTGAGAATCTTTTATTAACAGTAAATGATGTGGTGAAGCTTGGAGACTTTGGATGGTCAGTACATGCACCATCTAACAGAAGAAAAACTGTCTGCGGCACTCCTGACTACCTTCCTCCTGAGATGGTGGAACAAAGGCCATACAACTCAAAGGCAAGAAAAACTCCTCACCATGAAACACACTTTTTTAAATTATTTTTGCCATTTGTGCTTAGTAACCCCTACTTGTTTGATGGTATCTTCTACATATGAACTAGAAGTAAAGCTTGCTCTAACTTTGACCCTACCCCCCTTTGTGCCAATAATTTCTACTTTATGTATCTGTCAATCAATTCCTAACTTTAGCTATGGGAAATAACCTTTTAACCTAACATTTCCAATATTACTGGCAATGACCTCCTAGACTCTATCCTTCCATCCTTTCCAAATGAAATTTTTTTTCTTAAAAATTAAGTTAATGACCTCTTTCTTAATCCTTTTTTTTTTTAAGAGTTAGGGGAATGCGTGCAGAAGCACGTGGGCAGCGTCCTCGCTTGTTGGCGCAACTTGCGGCGCACAGCTGCACACGGGGAAATCTGGCATTTTTAAGAGGTGCAATTTGCTGGCAAAGTTTCCATGGTCGCTGAGTTGCTGGGAATTGCCCAGTCCTGAAGTCTCAAAAATTAACTTACAACACAATCCAATTAACCACAGAATTGACATAGAACAAATTTCCTCAACTTATTCAAACATTTTCAACATTCTGAAAAACCATTAGCCCTCCTCCTACATCAACCTGTCGTAACTTGTTTTCTAGATCCTTAGGCTACTTGTCCTAAACCAATCTAAATCCAATTCTTACATTTCTTTCCGGTATTGCCTCCTTTGATGAAGGCCACTCTTCCTTTGTACCTATTGCCTCATACCCCAACCTTCACTTGTCCTAAGTTTTCCTAATTTGAAACCTTACCTCTCAGTCAAGAACATTTTATATCACATTACTTTTAGTTATGTCAATTTTAAGTAATAATAATGTAAATTATATGGTTTTTTTTTTGCTTTTTATTATGAAATTGTATTTCAAAAACCCTGAAGATGGCTTACAATGTAAGCTGAAATGGCAGATAATAATAAAAAAAACATTTTTTTAAATTGTACTTTTTTTTTTGGATCGACTTTGACCGAACCTCAACAAATTCTTCTCTAAACTATACAAAACAAAACTCAATATATTTATGCCACCTTTCAGAGAAGATTTAAAGCCATATAAATAATACTTATGTAATGTAAATATTTTTTAAAGTATGCTAAAATTCTGTGTCTACAAGAGTTACACTGAAGAAAAACAGAAAATTTATAGTCAGTAATTTAATCAATTTAATACATTAGTTATAAATTTAAAGTGATAGAACTAATGAGGAATTCAACTATTAAAAAAAAAAATATTCTTTCATTGGATTAGATTCTATTCCTAGATCTTGTGGGTTTGAGAATTCCTATCTCTGACTGTTGAGAGTTGATCCACAAAGCTATTTAGCTGATAAAATATTTAAATATATAAAAATTTGTTTATACTTTTTCCTCTAATAAAATCAATTTTGCTCACAGTAAAGAGAAACAACTAAATACAACTTTTATTCTTCTTTTTAAGGTGGACCACTGGTGCTTGGGAGTACTTTGCTACGAATTTTTAGTAGGGAACCCACCCTTTGAATGCAAGAACCAGAAAGATACTTACAGAAGGATTGTCTCTGTCAAGTATTACTTTCCAGACTTTCTGCAAGAAGACAGTGTAGATTTAATATCCAAACTTCTCCAGAAAGATCCTGAAAGCAGGATTTCCTTCCAGGAAGTTAAACATCATAGGTGGATAATCTCAAATTTCCAAACTCTATGAAGAGTCATCAAAAAACTTGACTAGACAGTTTTAAAATCTTTAAAAAGTTACATCTATAGCTGTAGTTACGTTTAAATAATATATGCTAACATGAAATATAGAAGTACTCTCTTTTCTTTTTTTTTTTTCTTATCTATCAGTTCATAATCAAATAAATTGTTCCCCCATCTCATAAATTGTAATATAATATAATATAATACAAATAATGACACCATTTCATCCTAAGAGCGGCTGAATAAGGTTTTCTTGAATAATAATATAGGGCTAAACATTAAAAAGTACAAGGAACTCACTTCAACAGACAACAAAAATGTTTGGCTAACCATTTAACCATTCTCTCTTAAGAAAATAGAAGTTAAACTTTCTATGAACTAAAATTCTCTTTTACTATTTAAACAATGATGCTTAGATTGAATCTAATGTGGACCAAGAAATGGGGGCTTAGACTGGCTTAAGTCTGAATGTTAATTTATCTTGTGCACATAGTGTGGAAGAAGGCAATGAAGATTGGAGGATTTTTAAGATGTCATTTATACATAAATTAAAAAGGATACATTGGTTCTTTAGTTCATTGTACATTGCATTCTTAAAGTTTTCAAAAATAATTTGACAGAACTATTGAGAATAATACACATGACCTAATCATCATTTACAGTAGCTATAATCACAGTATTACACAAATGGAGAAATTTTTTTTATGCCCATATCAATTAAAGAACATTCCATGAAAATACAGTGCATCAGTTGGAAGTTTAACTGATAATCAAATAGGATTAATAGAAATATAGGTATGCCATGCATCTACAAGTAATTGGATTAAAGAGGTGCTTCTTAAAGCACAGCAAAGAAAGGTTATGGACACATGGATAACTTATACGAGTGCATTCAAAATTTGATATATGAAAAAAATTGTCATAAATAACATCACCTGATCTTAAATGCATTTAGCATAAAAAAAACCAAATATTTTTTTATTTACAAAAACACGGTATTCAAAGATTCATAAGTATCAGTGAATTTTTTTAATGACAGTAATATTGCTAAAAAAAGTTTTTAACTGGACAAGATAAGAGTTCTATGTCAAGATTTTTGCTCAGAAGCCTAGCCTCTTTCTGTGAAAATTAAAGATTAACTACTAAATACTTGTTACTGTGGACTCATTTGGAAAATTGAGAAATACTCTAATAATCATTTTCTAAAGGTAAATTTTATTATTGAATAATAAGGTGAATGCTTTGAAGTCACAAAATAAATCTGTTAATTTGTTGAGTCTCCTTAATATATCAAATTTAGTGAAGACGTATATATATATATTCNTAGTGTTATATTTTTACTAAGAAATAAGCTTAGTAAAGTTTCAGTTGAACTTGATAAAGCTATATCTCGTTCTTCATTGAGGTCAAACAACTTTCGAAAATCTGCAATTTTTAATAAATGATCCCAGTTTTTCATTCGTAGAGTGGAAACCATTCGTCATAGAAATCTGATAATTTTCTTTTTTCATAAGAAATTTTAATGCTTTCCACTTCTATTCCAATTCTTTCTTTGGTGGGAGAGTGGCTTTACTTATACCGGAATTATAAATCTTATGTAATGCGTTCATAATTATTTGTTTTCTTAATTAAATTTTAAATGTAAAATGTAAATTTAACTTCACTTAATGTCAAGTATGAAAACAAAAAATTTTCTATTTAAAATAAATTCAGTATAGTTAGAATAAAGAACTAAATTTAGTTTTGTGCAATGAAGCTTAACACAGATTTGTTTGACAAAAGATATTTCCATGGCATGTAGTGGGGGATTACACGACATGGAAAGATAAAATCCAATTAGATTAATTCTGTCTTTGGGTGAATTTAAAGAAATTTGTGATTGACTTTCAATTGAAGAGAATAACAAACTGCTAGGAAAAATATAATCACAGTATTACACTGTGAAATCGCACAGAAATTCTAGACTTTTGAAGGGGAAATCCTAAATTGAAATTGCACAATATAAAATAATTAAAATCAAAAAGTAATTTAAAGTAAGATAATTAAAAATTCAAAGTAGTTTACTGAAGCTGTTGTGTTGAAGTTCGAACATATTTTGTTTTTTATACCAACAGCCTAGTTCATTTTATAGGTGATAAATATAAATTGAGGTGAGAAGCATTTATATTTAAGACCTTTATTCCACTTATCAGATACTGAATGGTACAATTATACAGTTAGAATGTATTCAGGGCTGAGAAAAAAGACTGATTCTTTGGTAATTTAATAGAAAGTACAAGTATATGTTCAATACACATCTCATACATCATACTATACATTCTTATTACCATTTAAAAAACAAATAAGAGGCTGAGTTTAATTCTACCTTCCATGGGATGAACTATGTAACACTACTAATTGTTCTGTATAAAATAAAGTAATTAATGCAGATGATGGAGCCACCTAGTACTTAAAAAGTATTTCAATAGAAGTTAAAAGCTCCAAAAAATAAAAAAATAAGATGAGTAAACTGTAATCAGAATTCTTAAATGCCAGTGTGTGACATATATATATATATACATATGAAACATATATTATTGATCTTTTTTAAATATTACTAAAATTAAATGTTTTAAAAACTAGGCAAACTTAAGTCCCTAATTATGTTACTATGTATATACAATGACGTATTATATTTAAACCTTTCCCCAAAAATNCAATTTATAAATATACACTACTTGGGGTGAATTTTTATCAACATGACTAGTATTAATTATTAATAAAAAGTCTTATATTAAAAGGCTTATAAAAATGATCTTATCTAAAATTGGTAGGACGTTTCACCCTGTATCTGTATAAATGTCAGAGCGGATTCAGTTATTAAAAGAAAAGAAGACCATAAAATAATGAACAAATTTATTCATCTAACAAATACAAACAATTGAGAGATATTCTGCCCACTCCTCACTACATAAATTTAAAAAAAAAAAAAAAGTGACAGAAATGCCAATACAATTGTACATAAAAAAAACTAGATTCACACAATAAATAAGTGAACACAAAATAATTTAAAAATTCTAATAGATAAATACTTATCATAAATAGTAAAATCAATTGAAAAATTATTGTCAAAATTTCCTGATATCTGTTTCATGAAAGGTTTGTAACACGTGGCAGTGAAAAAAACAAAAAAACAAACTAAAAACCAAAGACTAGAAGTATAATTTATCATACAAAATAATCACATTTAAAAACTAAAACCTAATTAAAAATTACACCTAACAATAGTTTAAATTACTTAGTGATAACCTAATAATATATTAAGCATTTATAAACATTGAGTTTTAAGAATTCCTTACAATTATAAATCTGATATTAAATTTTACTTTAACAGTATCAGTCAATTAGAGTCATAAGTAATAAATAGTCATGATGCAAGAAAAGCAAATTTCACTCCCAAATATGAAAGATGTTTTATACTTCATGAAACAGGAAAATTATCAAGTAATACTTTCATTACTGTAAAAAATAAATAAGGAAAACATAAATTATGTCAACCATTAAGTATTAAGATTCCATAAGTATGTTTGTTTAATAATGAAACTTAATTTACATTCAAGTTTTAAACAAACTTTAATTATTCCAATACTTTAAAAACAAGCATCATTTAATTGTGATGTGCAGAGTATAATTACAATAAAATTAAAACTGTATTTCTAAGAGAATAAGATACATGTGAAAACCAGATTAATTTGGTAATAATGTTTTATTACAATTTTAAGTAGTGGTAACACAGTGAAAACAATCACTACCAGTGATTTAAAAATTGGCATTATCCATTAAAAAAAATGGTTGTGTTAGGTCATTGTGTCAATTATAAAACTTGCAACTCATACCTTAATTTCTTAAGCTTTTGGAGAGTTCGGATAGAGCTCAACTAAACCCAAAATTACACCCAAATCAGATTTGGTGGTCCTTTCAATAAAAACTGTACAGAAATTCTTATTAATCAACTTTGATTCTGTTAGTGACAAAATATAAAACATCACATTTTGAGAGCAAGGCTTTAAGAAAAGTTTATTGGTGGGTTCCAACAGTTTTTGTTAAAAAATTTAATCTACTAGAAACAGATAACAAGAACCTAAATAAAATATTAAATAAGGTTTAATAAAATAAAGGGTCAAGAATTATATTTTTCCTAAGATCTACTACTGTCAGAAATCACTCTCATTTTATACGAGATATATATTTTATATTTACTTCCTTTGAACTCAGTTAAACTTCTTAAAATGAACTTTAAATAGCTCAAAAAGAGAAAAAATTAAAATTTTAATAACTGTAAAAATTTGTTGCTTATAGAAACCCTTTTTTTCCTCACTAAATTCATATGATGACCAAGTAAACACTTAATTTTCAACATATTTTTAATTAAAATTTTGTATGCAAATAACACACATAGAATCATGACTAAAATCAGATCTGAAACAGTGAATTGTTATTGATGGACGGAGCACCAACATTGTAAAACTAAATTATATCATGATAACTGATTACAAAAGTGCTAGAATGACTTCAAAATTTTTCAATTAAATATAATTATAAATCAGCAATGATATTGCAGATTATGAGCAATTAGGTACTTAAGTCAAGAATATCGAAGGACTGATCTAAAATTTTACATACATACATTAAGTACATTTGTAACTTTTTTTTATTTTCTTAAGTAGTGGAAAATCATAAACCAACTACAATAAGATAATTTCTTAAGACTACTTGAACCAAATTATATACAAAACTAAATGTTAAATTAAATACATGTTTCAAAATTTAATGTAAAAGTGAGATCAATTACATCATAATCCCAGTAACCAAAGCTTAATGCTATTAATAAAAACGTCCAAAAAGTTAAATAAAAGCTAAAAATAAATATTAGTGCTGTATATACATTTCATCAATCTTATGATTCTATGTCTTTCATGTATTCTTGAAGTTTTTTTCGTGCTAAATTAACCCTTTCTTCTTGTTTTTTAATATCTTCATCAGTGATCGTTACAGCCTGAAAAAATAATATTAAAATATAATTTAATTGTTCTTTAAAATAAAAAAATCTTTTAAAGCCATAATATATCCATAATAAATAGACACAAACAAGAATCTTTACAATAAAACATACATTGTATGATTCAAATTAATCAGGAGTATATACATTATTACAATGTTATATCAAATGGAGGTATACCTTAACCCCAAGTTTGCTTAAAACTATGTTTTCCAATGAGCAGCTGTGATACATTGTTAAACTTAATGGAAATAAAAAAAAACTTCTTAAGATATGGTATTTTCTTAGAGCAAAATGCCCTGGAGCAGACGAAAACTCAAACTTTTTACATTTTTTTCAATGAATGTTCTCTTGGATTAAAAAACACTAAAAAAAGAGTTAGTAAGGTAAACCAGACCTCCATATGGTTTTACTTTAACAATAATTGCAATTAAAACTAGTTTTATCAGTGAAACATGTAGGCCCCCGTGAGCAAAATGTCCTAGATCAGACAAAATGAGTAATCCATCAAATGGAGAGTTTTTGATCGTAGATATTATTATTAGATGATTTTAGTTCGGGTTCGGTCAAGGTAGATCCAAAAACAAAATACAAATTTAACAAAAGTGTATTTTTTTAAAAGATTATCTGCCAACATTGCGGCTTACATTGTAAGTCAAATTCCTCAGTCATGGAAATGTGAACCTAGGGACAGGACGTCCTGAAGATGGCAACAATGTAAGCCGAAACATTGGCAGATAATCTTTTAAAAAAATACAATTTTGTTAAATTTGTATTTTTTTATCTACTTGACCAAACCCCAACTAAAATCATCTAATAATAATGTGTAATCCATCTTTTCACAGAAATAGCTTAACTGATTTTGACCTTGCTCCCGACATTTCAATGACCTCCTAGACACTATCCTTCCATCCTTTCCAAACGATATTTTTTTTCCTTAAAAATATGTAGATGATCTCTTCCTCATTCCTAATCCAGAAAAAATTCCCCAAATCCTTACTGCATTCAATTTGTATCACCCCCGTCTAAAATTCACCAGAGAAATAGAGTCTAATTATCTAAAAATCACTCAAACTTTCTGACTAGTCATCCCACAACAAAAATATTAAATGTGGGACAGACATACTTCCCTGTCTGTGAATGATTTCCCTTGCATACCATGAAAAAAATTTGTTAACGAATACTACATTACTACTTCCCAAACCAAGCCCCTCTCCCAAAACAATGACTTTACCGTCCAATGATGTGCATGATAAATATTTATTAAATGACACATTTCTGGGATACCAAATTGAACCTTTATTAAGGAGAGCTCAAAAGGTAAAAGACACAAGTTTCATCATAGACCATTTCATTCGATCACTGAATACCCTTTATATTAGAGGTATATATTTTTTTTACTGTAACATAATTTTATTGATTGCAAATTTTTAGATAAGTCTTGATATTGGATAATAAAATGTGTAATACTGAGATTGGTGGGGAGGGTGGCATATAAATCAGCCCTAAAAATAAAATTCCTGGCAAGACAAAGACAGTTGGAAATCGGAACCTTAAGTATGTACTAAGACATAAAACCAACATTTGCAGATTTGGTAAAATTAAAGGCATTTCTATAGCAATTTTTCTTTCACAATTTTTGGCAATGTGAGGCCATCAAAAGCGACTAGCTGGAATATGTCAGGAAGGGTCTTGAAAAAGGTTTAGGAGGGGCTTCATCAGTTCTGCTTTAGCTATAAAAGGTATCTTTAGATCTAAAAAAGTAAAATATTATTGCAAACAAATCTTTAGGCTCTTAACAACTTTATAATTTTTTATACAAATTCATTACCTGAATGAGAGGCTGATCTGGATTGATAAAAACAGCTGCATTTCTGTCCTTGAGGCCAGCCTGACCTGTTATAGGAGAACTGAGGACATGGAGGGCTGTGGCAACTGACTGGATAAGAGTCTCATCTCCAACTCCAGGCCCCGCAGGTCGCAGGGACTTGGGTAACTCCATTGGCTCCAGAGGTTTCCCATCAGCGTCACTTGCTCTCAGACCTTCAAGCCTTTTTTCCCAAAATAACTGGAATGAAATAAACAAGTTATTAGAAAAGTAAAAAAAATTAATACTTTAAAAAAAATAATAATATTAATAATAATTATTATTTTTAATAATTAGTTGCAACATTGAGATCAAGAATTATGTTTCAATGACAGATATGTGGCTAATGTCTTCAATAAAATTAATTCATAATCTACTTATCTCAAGATTAAAAAAAAAAAAGTACATTACTATCTACTATAAATTAAAAATGGACAACCTATAATATTGATTTAACATAACAACTAACTCCCTTAGTATATGAAATATGTACGGCCAACAGAAGAGCATTGAACGAAGAGGAATAAATTCGTCCTGTTGCTTTGAGTGAAGAAGGGTTTTCTCAAAGGCATATTGCGCAACGGCTCCAGCGGTCACAATCCATAGTGTCCAGGGTGCTTAATAGGCACTGTCGAACTGGAGGGCATACAAGAAGAGTCGGACAAGGCCGTCCAAGGTCAACTTCCCCCCGTGACGAGAGATTTTTGCAACTGCATGCTCTTCGGGATCGCCGATCAACTGGTAACAGTCTGCGTGGTCTCCTCCAGGGGTTCAGGAATGTGCAAATTTCAGAGCGAACCGTGAGAAGACGACTCAACGATTATGGATTGACCTCCCATCCTTCAGCTACTGGACCTCTTCTCTCCAGGGAACACCGGGTTGAGCGCTTGAGGTTTGCTCGGGAGCACCTAAACTGGACTCAGGAAGATTGGAGCCTCGTATTATTCAGCGATGAGTCAAGATTCTGTCTCCGATCTCCAGATGGACGGGAAAAGGTATGGCGAAGGCGGGGAGAGAGGTATGCTCCATGCACTTTTTCTCCAAGGGTTGCGTTTGGTGGTGGGTCAGTGATGGTGTGGGGGGGCATAAATTTAAACTCCCGTACAGAGTTGGTTCTTGTGAACCGTGGCTCTATAACTGCTGACAGGTACATTAGGGAGGTACTTGAGCCACATGTAATACCTTTCGCCAGAAATATCGCAGGTAACTTTATTTTTATGCACGATAATGCCCGACCTCACGTTGCTCGATCAGTGCAAAATTTCCTCAGACAAGAAGAAATTGACGTTATGGTTTGGCCACCCAGAAGTCCAGATATGAACCCAATAGAGCATGTATGGGACATGCTTGGAAGACGTGTCCGCGCCCGAGACCCACAAAATTTGGCAGATTTAAGGGAAATGTTAGTGGAAGAGTGGAACAACATCCCAGAACAACATGTAAGAGCCCTGGTCGCTGGAATGGGCAGGAGAATGGAAGCAATTATCAGAGCTAGAGGTGGGAATACCAATTATTGATCGTTTTCCTCGAATTCTTCCTTTTTATTCAGTTTTGTTATTTCATTTCATTTCAAAGATTTACTTTTTCATTTTGAGACTGTAGGACATTTTTATTTTTTGATTTGTTTTCCTATTAAAAATTTCTAGAAAATAATTTTTTATTTTTTATTACCCTTATAATTAAGTGTGGCTTCCAAAGAAAAAAGAATATTTTCAAAAATACCCTATACAGTTCAGTAATTTCAAAATATTGAAGTGATCCTTTAATTTTGTCCGGCAGTGTAGTTGAAATATTAGTTACAAAGAATAAAAAAAGTTTTATAATGGAAAATTTGACATCTGAATAAATAAGAAGCACTATTACTTAATTAACAACAACTATTTTTTAAATATTCTTACACAATACAATTTTAACTTATTATTTTTTTTAAATCGAACTCTGGAAAAGAGCACAAATAAAAAATTGTATACCCTTCCTTTCTCCTTATTAGTCATTCTATATTTCAAGTATCATCAAATTGAAATTTAAAAATGAAAAGACAGTCCTTTCACGGTTTGCACTAAAGCATTTCTTCTGAAACAAAATTTTTGAAACCCAAAACAAAGGTAAAATTTCTTCTCTCCTTCATCCTAATGTTTTGAAAAAATAATCTTAACACTCTTAATAAGTTTTTATTCCTTTTAAAACTGTAGTAGCTGCTGAAATATATCACACATGGTCTTACACAAAAAATGGTTTGGTTTATGCGAACATGAGCAAATGGATTTTTTGTGCCAAAGTACAAGCACATAATACACAGTATATCCAAACGAAATTTATGCTCTAAAAAAAAGTCTAATTATAATCAGCATTTCCCTTGTTGAAAACAGAACAAACAATGCTTTTAGGACAAAAATAATAAATTTAATTATAAATTTTTAATTTAAAAGTAATAAATTATTTAATTAAATAAATTGAATTACCTTTTCAAGGTTAAAATAAAAATTTAGCAGATAGAATACTAGAACTCATCAGGATGTAATGGTTTTATAAGCAATGGACATTAAGGAAACTGAACTATCTGAATAGTTTTTACTATTTAATTAGAGATTAGATAAAATGTGATTGAAATTAATACATTATTATTTAAAATATATTTAATAATGAGAAGTAAATTATATATCTTCTAAACTTACTTGTTTAGGCTTTTCTTGAGGACCATGCTTAAAATCTGACTTGCACTTCCCTTCAGGTATTCCACGAAAAACTGTTACAGGCTGTTTAAATATTGATGCTGTCTGTCGAATTGGAGGAACAAGTGAGGCATCGTTACGAACACCCCGGCTACAAAATCAAAGAAAAAAAATTTAATGAAAGTAGTAGCTATATGTGTACATGAACTTAACTAAAAATTTGTAGTTTATTCTCCAATACTTTTAGTGATAGTAGAGACTAATGTATCAATGAAATATTGATTAATCTGAATAATTCTCATTTAGCTAATATAGTTGAAATTAACTTAGAGGGAGTGAAACTCTTAACTGTTCCATAAGAATTCATAAAATAGTTAATTTTATACAATATGATATAGAAATGGTATTGTATATTATGAAATTTAATTAAGAACTGCAAAGAAAAAAATGGTTTATGACATTCCCAGAAATAGTCTATGTCTGTTAAAAATTCATATGATCCTACTATAATGGAGCAATTATCATATCATAAAATACTACTGTTATGACAATATCAAAATGTAAGTAAAATATCAAATGACCAATAGATGAATAAAAAATTAAAATGTTCTCTTTATGCCCACACTGAAGTACAGATTCCCAAGCATTACCAAATTAATACCATGAAATATTGTTATTGTAGGAATATAAAATCCTAAATCTTCACTAATTGATAGCTGAGCATAAATTCAATGTTTCCATTTTAAGACTCCTCCCACTAGGTACCCCTACCATTCATTAATTGTATTCTAATTTGTAATGCAACATGATATTTTTCATAAATATTATATTCAATTTATAAATATTGACAGAAGAATACATCAGAAAAATTTAATATTTTCTGTATATGCATGCTTATTAAGTTCTACCCCATCCAATATCATTTGATTATATATATATA
>KZ807004.1:138029-176352 GCA_000696205.2 Oncopeltus fasciatus
ATAAATAAATCCATTAATTTAGGTTGTTATAGTGGTCGAAATAATCCTGATTCCTGTATTTTATTAACTAATTTATAGTAAATATATTAAAGGGTATTTATAGGGCATAATAACCTAGAAGTTGATTGCCCTCCATTATGATCTACTACTACTACTTCTTGAACATGTAGTAAAGTGACATTTTGCAGAGCTTTCGCACACCATGTGATGGCTTCTTCAGGACTGAAAGCATATTGAGGAACTTAACTACGTGGTCAAGCCCGGAAGAAGTATTTATGAATAAACCTTGAGACCATCAACAAATGAAGACGAGCTTGATGTCAGATATCTGCTTCCAATTCAAATTCCAAAAACTCCCATGCATTCCTATCCGTATATTGTTATTCTATGAATCTCCGATCAATCCAATGATAAAGTTCGACGGTCAACCAACTATCTCCAAATTGATTATATTTTATATATCTATAGAGGGCCATAAAGCACCAGTCTTAAGAGCACCGGGAAGTCTAATACATCCAAGTTGCCTTGCTTACGAATTTATAAAGAGTGCGTAATTGTGCTATTCGTAATTAATATTCAGGTAGCTGAGACAATGGGGACGGATATCCAGGTTAGGAACATTAATGATTCTCCATTACTAATCCCGCTGATCCAACAATATCAGAGCTATTGCAGAGAAGGGAAGGTTTTTGCACGGATACAAGTAACCAGAGAAATTAACAAGATATAAAAAACTGAGCACATGTTATAGCATTGATGTAGAATACTTTGAATAGAACTATTTTCTTCTTGTAGTACAGCATCGATAAGTGAAGGTTAGGATAAAGATGCTAAAGCCTTGGTAGTCAGTGTGTAGGATGGAAGATATTTAATACAGTCAGCGACAGTGAACGTATGTATTCGGCCAGAGGATGGATACTGTCCGAAAGCGCTCGCCAACAGAAGATGGTTTGCAGAAACCAATGAAGACGGACACTAGAAGGTATGATATTTAATAATAATAGATATTGGAAATGAGAAAGTGAAAGAATGGAGATAAGATTATTGAGGCTTGTTCCACTCGAAAGGTACTTACAGATGAATGGGATCTGATATCCTAGCCTGAGACCTGGCGCGAACTATTTGCTCCGGAGTGACGGGTTGCAGCGGTGGCGGGGAGCCGCGTCCCAGGAAGAGAGTAGGGGTCGCCTCCGGAGTCAGCCTCAGCCGCGCTCTGGGCACGGTGAGCAGAGAGCCGTCGGCCCTCAAGGCCCGGTCCTCGCGGAGTATGTGCCGCTCCTCGAAGTGGCGGGCGCAGACCACCCCGGCTCGGCCGGAGTCCTTCCTGCCGAGGACCCGGAGCCACTGCCGCCGCCTCCCGGGCTCGCGGGGGAACGAGAAGACGGCCCCTCCGCCTCCACACCTCGGCACGCAACACTGTGAAGGCATCCTCTGCCGACCACTGACTGATAAGGCGCTCCGTCCGAGACCCTGACGTCATATCCCCACTACTCCGACAACAGGGGTTTCCAGGTCTCACCAGAGCCCCTTCTTCTCTTATCTGATAATTACAGGAATAACTCGATGTCCTCTTTCCATAGAAGAGCAAATACTCTATATCATTCTTGTGTTTCTGACAGCTTTCATAAATAAAATATACAGATAAATAACATGGTCAAAACTGCTTAGAAGTGGTATTTTGGACGACGATTTGAATTTAAAAAAAAAAAAAAAAAAAAAAAAAAAACTAAATCAGGTATACATGCTTAGCTTAGAGGTCCCACTAGAAGCTTGCAGAATAACTTTAGCACGAATCATTCGGCAACATGGACGCTGTAATCTTTTGAAAAGTCCTTGGAGTCAAATGAAAGCCAATAAAAATGGCAAAGTTTTTTAGCACAAGGTAGAGTAGAATATACCTCAGCAATAAATATATTACGGTTATTTTTCTTTTATACAAGCATCTAACTCTATGGAACAGATAGACAACTGCACTGAAGTAGAATGTGTAACTGAAGACATTTCTGTGACATAATTAATCCCGCCTACGCAGCAAAATCACAATAAAATGCTGACTGTTAACACACTTTATTCCATCAGAGATTTAGGGGGGTATAAAAACAAATTAAATAATTTAAAAACATTCAGGAAATTAATGACGATTGGGTTGCACAGAAAGAGGTAAAATAAGCCAGGATAACTCCAAAGTGTTGTCTGTAAATAGGAGTTATACTATCAGATGGCGGATTCTACTTCCAAAAATGCTAAGAAAATCTGTAAAAATATAACTATATATAAAAATATGAATCTTCATTTCACTCGGAGAAAAGAATTCATTCATTTTTCCGAGTGAAATGAATGTAGTCTTAGGAAACGTCACCGTAATTTTCTGGGCGTCAAAGTACTCGAGAAAATACGAGTAAATCGAGTCCCGTCTGGAGGGATTTTCAACTGGTAATAAAAACCTGTCCAGTAACATGTGAATTTTGAACAGGGTCGATAACTGTAGGTAGCATAATCATCATAGTCAACAGAAAGCTAGCAATCCCTGCCACATAAAGATACTTCAACAGAGGAATCAATAGAGAGGGGTAAAAACAATTAGAGATGAATAACACAGAGAGAGGTAAAATAAATAAAAAAAGATAAAGACTGAGAGGGGCAAAAATGAGTAGGTATTTACCAGATTTCACGCCATCTTAAGTCAGTTCCCCAATCAGTAAATTGTTAGAGGAACTATTTTAATCAAACTTCATGTAAAACTAACTCCTTGTGTTTCAATTTTCTGTATAACAACAAGAACATTGAGCACTTCATGTATAATTATTAAATAATACTATGGAATAGGATTTAGGGAGTTTTAGCAACATAAGGCAACATCCAAAGAGATTAAAATGCTTCCAACCGGAATTTGGCTAATAGATTCCCATTGATATTTCTAATCAACCATTATACAATGTTCATTGTACATTTCAATAATTATTTCAAAGTTAAGTTGAACCGAATGACACACATCCAATTTTATATATATAGATTATTAACTATTAATAGCATTATCTTCTAAAAAGTTTTCTTATAAGAATTATTATTATTAAGCCATAATCTCAAGAAAGTTTTTTTAGGCCGTTCCCTCAGAGTTTTCTTTGTTCTTCTAATTTATTAATATTCTAAATTGTAACTGTATTCAGTAGCAATTATTTTTAGGGTTCAGAGGTCATTTTGCTTCTGCCTAAGATTGAAATTTTGTTTACAAATTTTTTTTTCAAGTCTTGTTAAATTCATCCAGGAGCTCTTGTGTTAGATAAGGAGAATAAAATTTTTATTTCTTCACATACTGACATCACGATCTAAAATACAATCTGATAATTTCCGATTAGTGCACAACTAATTTTTCATTGTTAAACAAGAGATAAGAAATTCTCTGAAGAAACAATTATGAAAAACTAAGGAAAATAAATAAAAATTGTTGGCAAAAAGATATGTGGGTTTGTTTACATTTGAAGTTTATTCTTCTAAAACTCTAAAATTGCATTAAAAAAATTTTTTTTTATAATCCATAAAATTTAAATTTATGGTTCCTTGTAATTTAATGAATTAATTTTATTTCCCATTATGCTGACATTGTAAACATTATTTCAAGCATTCCCAGAATCCCTCACTCATTTCAAATTCTAGCTCCAACCTACAAACCTCTCTACCTTGCATTTTTCCAGTATGTTGTCCCAGTCACTTCTCCTGGAGCTTACCCATCCGTTGCAATTGTATCCCTGTAATAACTATTGTTAACAATTATGAATAATTGCATCTGTAAATTCAGATGTAAAATAAAAATATATATTTTTAAAAACACAACTGAGCCGAAAAGACATATAACTGATGCAGCTATCATAGACTTTGAGAAGAAACCTCATGGAAACAGGAAGTTGGCAGAGCATCAAGCATTTCATCTGGAGTCCTTCCAGATCTCTCATCATTGAGTTTAGAAGTATTTGCCTTTCTGTAAGTTCTTTTGTAATAGTTTTGAAAGAAAATTAATTTTTTTAAATAATTAATTAACAATTACAATAATTGTTAACATTGAATATTATCCTTAAGAGCCATGAAGCCTCTACCCTCTTGAGCCAAGATGGTTCCTGGGCATGACACAGACGGGGCTGAAATATGGGCTAACAGCCCAGCAGCTCAAGATCCCTTAGACCTATCTAATTCCATTGAGATTAAGAAGTCCCTGGACATGAAATTACCTAGGTCCTTGCCACTTAAGGCAGCAACACCTTCCGAAGTCAAGTAAATAATCTCTCGTCTGGCACAAATGATCCAGATATATTACGTCAAATTCTTCGTAATCTTCTCAAGAAGATAATTATTAAGATAGTTACTAACCTACATCTATAATTTTATAATCCAAACTACCCATTTCCCATTTCTCTCGAAATATTCTGACATAATACTATTTCCCAAACCTAGAAAACCACTACATAACCCTTCATTCTACCGTCCTATAAGTCTCCTTCCTACTCTTTCTAAGATTTAAAAAAAAATCAGTTAAAACGAACGATGCCTTCCATTGAACCCTTCAATATTCTCCCACATCATCAGTTCAGCTTCCGATGCAAACATTCTATTGTCCAGCAAGTGTTTCCTGCAGTTTCTCTTCCCTTGGTTGCAAAGAATACTGCCGAGTTGCTTTTTCAGATGTTTCTCAAGCATTCAATAGAGTCTGCACAGTGATTTTGTTTCAATTGAAATCCATACTTCCTAGTAACACTGACCTATTCCTTAAGTCTTATTTATCCAACTGTTTCTTTAACATTCGGCAAGGATTAAATTACTTNATATATATAAATGTATAATTTTCATATTCAGCCCTCATGAAGGCCTGAAATTCAGGCCGAAACGTTAGCTAAAATAAAAAATTTTTTGGTTACAAATTAGTTTTTAATTCTTCAACTACCATGACCGAATTCCCGACAATCCATAGTTCATAGAATTGGACGGTCAACAATTCATTCCATATTAGAACTCACTCATGTTTGTTTCACGTTAATAAATAATAATTCAAACAATTTACATTAATTTTAATTTATTTTGTCGAGATTAATTTAGATAATTTTTATATTTTGGAAACAACAACACATGTGCTCCATATGGGCGATACACGCACATATAGATGTATATGTCGAACTTTAGATTGCAGGTAAGACTCCTCTACCATTTGTACGGTTTTACTCATTTGCGAAATGCGAGGCCATCTCCATAAATAATATTAAACATGGAATGAAAGGTTATTAATAACTATAAATATTATTTATTTTGTGATCTTTAAACAGCTTGACAATGTCAGCTCCTCCGAGCATAAGCGATATATTCGTCGGCCTCGGAGGTTGGACTCTCGACACTAGTGCGGGGAATTTAACAGCCAAAAAGACTTGTCTCGGTAGCATAAGTGGCAAATGCACCGGCCCGGATAGCAGGGGATCCAGGTTCGTGTCCTGGCTGGGACAGTTAGATTTTTTATTCTGTTCCCTTGCACTAAAAAGTTATTAATAACTATTCACATTTCAGTTAGGCCTACTCAATGCTCTTATCGGCCAAAGACCACCATCTTACTTTATATACTCATTAAGCAAAAGCATTAAGATAAACAACTGATTACGGCGTGAGCTCTCAACTAACAATTCTTCAATAGCTATGAAACTCCTCATGTCATTTATTTACTAACAACTGTGTTGTCTCATTATACAAAACTAAATATTATAGGCCTGGATGTGAGAAGGATTTTTCTTTTTTTTTTTTTTTTTTTTTCTTTTTTACAATCATACCAGGCATTACTGGAGAAACCTTCTTCACTTATATTTATTCGACTTATTCCATCAACAACTCGGTCTTCTTTTATGCATTAAAAAGCCACAATAAAAATTTTATTCAGATAAACTGAAACCTATGACATGTATTAATTTAAAGTAAAGTAAAGTAGGTCAGAGTATAGCAACCGATAGAATTGGAAAACCATCAATATTTAAGTCATTGTCAGTTTTGAATACATTTATAGAATGTTATCCATATTTATATTTAGAAAAGTACGTAAGAATGCATTTCTCTGGACGGAAACACTAAAAAAAAAATTATATTTAGACTTTTTGATACGAAATAGTTAAATGTATTCATTTCAAGCTGAAATCTGATGAGGGGTCAATAAATTCATTTAAATTATTAGATGTAAAATCTATAACGGTAGGCGGAAAATATATTCATCTAAGTTTCAGATTACGTAAGATGTTACAAAATCACATATTAGGAAGGCATTTTAAAATTATTTATAAAAAGGTTTAGGTCTAGCCCACTCCTTACACCACGAAAGCCTTCGTGATCCTTATATTAACTCTCTCTTAACCTCCTCAAACTTGTATGATAAAAAGCAATCGATAAATACATAAATGTTAATATAAGATGATTTTAGTTGGAGTTCGGTCCAGGTAGATCCAAAAAAATACAAATTTAACAAAAGTGTATTTTTTAAAAAGATTATCTGCCAACAAAACGCTTACATTGTAAGCCATCTTCAGGGCTATCATGAAGACGAGAGAGGACGTCCTGTCCCTAAGTTCACATTTCCATGACTGAGAGGGAATAATATATATAATAATATCAACTTATTAAGTGTTATTCAGAAAGAATATTGGGAATATCCAGAAATTCCCTAATGGAGAGTTTTTGACCGTAAATATTGTTATTAGATGTTTTTTGTTGGGGTTCGGTCAAGGCAGATTAAAAAAATACAAATTAAAAAAAAAAAAAAGTGTTTAATTTAAAACATACATATTTTTTTAAATCAACCTTGACCGAATCCCAACAAGAAACATCTAGAAATCCAGAAATTCTGTTCGTTTACGATGTAAAAAGCACCATTATACAGGATCTCCTTTGTGGAAGTTTTTTTTTCTCCCAGCAACTACAATGTCCTAAAGCTGATGCTTTTGGCAACAAAAGGCCTGGCTAACGAGTCAATTCTTAAAGTGAAGAAAGATGTCATTAGCGCATTCCCCACATGGAAATATAGCTATCCACGTTGGTACCATCGCGAGACTTAGGAAACATTTGATAGGATCATCAGCGATCCCACATTCAATAATATAGCCCGTTAAAAACATTTTAACTCGAGAACGTACGCACAAACACACACTCACAAATAACCAATGTCCAAAAGCGCTCTTAAGAGTCCGAAATTCTTAAAATAATGAAACCAAATTTTGTGTTTAAGCTTGTTTTTCAAACAGTTGGTTGAGTTCGTTAATGGGAGGGTTTGGAGAGCGACCAAAATTAAAAATCATAATCTCTTCTTATATAGCAATAACTACGGGGTCACCACGAACGATTTTCACGTAATTTCCAGGGACTAGCTTATTCAGAGTAGAATTTAATATTCTTTTTTATATGTACCGTCCCAATTTCAGTATATGTACCACCGAAGTGAGTACAGGATAGAATCCCGCATAGAATTGAGCCTCCAACTGCTAAGAATCCAGAACGACTTCAGGGGAAAAAACAAGAAATTCAGATTAACGATGGAAAATAGGTAAAACAGTTCAATAATAGTCTAGTCCTGTTTGTGTGATTTCCAGCAAAGAAGTCCATGGAAAATAAATGGAGATTTCAGGGCTCTCAATTCTCGTAACATACCTGATTAATTTTTGGTACTCTTAATTTGAGAGATTTACACTAATTACTTTTCTGCTTACTTTAAGCTTATGATTTTTAAAACCCACAAAATTTGAGGTAATTGAGTTCCAAAATTTGGTCTAAAATAATCATTTATTTTATTTAGAATGCATATCATTGTATTATGATGACGAGTTCTTCGTAATGAAGCGTTTAACTAATTTAAGTTGAAATTGATTTTATTGTTAACTTTATAATTTATTTATGTCAAAAAGTTTACTATTTGTTTACATTTATTGTTATATTGGCACCATTATATTTATTCCACACTCATACGTGTGGTGTATGTCATTATGTTTAATTTAAAGTCCGGCGCGCAGAAGCTGCGTTATCTAAACAGATTTCCCATAATTTATTATAGATGTATATAAATAAGAATAAATGAAAAAATTTAATTAACTTATGACCACCAAAACTTGTTCTAGAATTGCGGGCGTGAAAGAGCTTACCCATTGTGGTTACATTCACAATTCTCTAACATAATGACACATAGTAATGTAAACATATTAATGAATATAAACGTTAAAATTTAGCTTTATACCTAGAACGTTCTATAATTTTTTTCGTTCATACAAATGACAACGAAGATATTGCTATTATAAATTTTAATCTCCACCTAAATCCATCTTTTCTTCATCTTACTTCAAACAATTTATTTATTTACTTTTCTTTAATAGTTTGCAATGGGAAGCCTAAATATCCCCGCCCAACACTCCAAATTACTTTCATAAATATCTTTCTTAATATATGCTGTTCTGAAAGATATTATGGAACATGCATTTTATAGAATTAGATTTTATATCTATTTTGTACAGCAAATTTCTTCGTAACGCTAATAATAACCCCCTCCAACAAAATCGAATTTTGTTTAATTATTTAAAGATATATATCTGCACTATACATGCACACATATATACTACTATACATACTTATATATAACACATATTAGTATATATGTAACATATTAGCTTTTCCGATGCTGGAGGATGAACTGTTTTCCGAAAGTTTTGTCATGGTACGTAAGTGAAAAGCTTGATTTCCATTGCTGGAACTGCTAAAATACGTTTGTGGCTACCTGTGTTCGCTTAAACTTTAGCAGATATAGCAATGAGGGTATTTGAATTTCTAGGCTGTCACTGAAAAAAGGTGGAATATCTAATGAAATGCAAGACGTAGACTCTTTGGAATAGATCATTGTGTAGGTTATCCTCGGACGAGAGGAGGACATTACCACCATTGTGCCCATACATTCTTCAATAAAGGAGAGGCATTCGCCAAGAGGGAGGCCGACCGAGAGAGGGGTGCCCTATAAGGAGGTCCCGCGAACCAGGTATGTATACATTAGGAGGTCGATGACACGCGGGTCGTCCCTGTGTCACCAGCCTTTTGTCTCCGGGGCCAGTGACGAGTGTGTCACATCTCCATCCCTCGATTGGACAGCACATGGAATCCCTTGTACAGGAGGACGGTTTTCGCTCTTCGAATTTGAATGTGCCTCGTAACTCCTGAGCAGGTCTCACAAAATAGGAGGAGGGGGGGACTTAGATTGTTCTAAATTCGTTTGTTTCCTACTGTTCACGAATATACCTGCAAAAGGGAGGAGAACCAGGACGAGAACGCAATCATAATAAGAAAATTGAAAATTCAAATGGAGAGTTTTTGACCGTGTAGATTATTAGTAGAGAATTTGTTGGGGTTCGGTCAAGGTTGATACAAAAAATACAATATAAATAATAAGTATTTTTTTTTTATTATCTGCCGACATTTCGTCTTACATTGTAAGCCATCATCAGAGCTATCATAAAGGCGAGAGGGGACTTATCACCCGGATCAAATCTTCATGATTTATTTCTTAAATATTCGTGAATAACATATAGTGACAATGACATAGTTTTTTTTTTTTTTACTTTTTCTTATGACATAATATTTAAAAAGCCCTGAAGATGGCTTACAATGCAAGCTGAAAAGTAGGCAGATAATAAAAAAATTACATTTTATTTTTATTGTATTTTTTGGATCAACCTTGACCGAACCCCAAAAATCTTTTTACTGAAAAATGAAAATTAGCCGAAAACTAAGCCCGCAGTGATCTAAATAAATAAAACAAATTTTATATATCCTAATGGTCTTGTTAGTTATTATACTTCATTAAATAATATATTTGACGACTGTATTTAGAAAGTCCAAAGTAACACCCGTAAAAAGAAGAGTAATCTAGAAATAGAATATATAGGTTAAAACGTTACATCTTATACTTATTATGTTTTGTATATTTTTCATTAACTCAAGAAGACAAAACAATTATTTTCTTCCCAAAATAAAAACTTTTATTTACAGGGAAAACCTAACCGATTTATGCCATCATTAGGTGTTAAGTATCTGAGACGTCTTCTAGTGTGACTCTGCCAGCTACTGAAGACGTTCTGTGGGCGGCAGCTCCTCAAGGAGTCTGCTCAATCAGACTTTGCCGAAAACCTTTCTGGGGAAGACAAGAATTTCCACAACTCGTAATATAACATACTTTACGACATCCACAAAGAGAAGAAAATATTAACTGTCTTTAATTTCGTCTCGCTGCTTTCTGAAATTAAATGAAGATTTTTCTTTACTAAGGATAGGTTTTTAATCATCAAGTGGTTTAATTTGTATTACTTGTTTATGGTTTATTTATGATATATTTCGTTAAAATTTGAAAAGGTATTCTAGAGGAGAAACATTGGCTGGCAGCTTTTAGAAAGAAATGTCTTATTCTATTTGTATTGTCATTTGTGCACTGGTAAAGCCCAAGATCTCCAAAAGGATAGTAATTAGGCCATACAACCCTGACGCTGTGGGTTCCGTACAATGGCCAGGCATTTATAAGGAATTGATCAATGTTAGTGAATATTTGTGAAACAACCGAAAACCAAAATGAATACATTAAAAAAATTCTTAGAATGAAAAAAAGAGGAGGGTTGTTTATACTGAGAAGCCAATTCTAGGATGAATTCAAATAATAATTGTTCCCACGACTGTTCTAACGGCAAAAGATTAGGCACAGACAACATATAGATCACCTCAAGATGCAATATATTTTAGTAATTAATTAACTGTACTTAATATTTTCTACAAATTGCTTATTGTTGTTGTTTATTGGGGATTTATGGCGCTCAACTGCAGAGGTTATCAGCGCCCTCCATATTTTATTAATAAAAAAAAAAATCAACCTTAAGTTGATCTTGTCACAGGCCCCATCTCGACGGACAGAGCCCACCCCACGGCGCCTCGCGGCCCATCATTGCTTTAGGCGACAGCCCTGTGAAAGAGGATGTGCTCGGTTGGACCAAGCCGACCACATCCCCCAGGGCGCCTCATGAGCGCCAGCAAGACGCCGCGGAGAAAGCCCAGTCAACCCCCGCCCACGCCACGACGGGCCTGCATCCTATTGTTTCTCTAAAAGGAAGTCATTAAAATTGAGTATGATTATTTGTGTTTAATTAATCTATTCGTTTGGTTTATTTGGTTTTGGAAAAGTTATTGAACATTACTATTTGTGTATAAGTTTCAGCAAATATATTCATAACTAGAGAATCAAGAGGCCCCACAGACACAGCAACCCCCAACGGCCCGCACCCGCGGAGCCGGGCCGCTCCCCCAACCATTTCAGGCCCACAAATTGCTTATTAAATAATAATTAAATGAATTGTATTCCGTCCAGGAACGTAAACAGAGCGATTATACCTTTATTATCTAAAATACTTTACTCAGACAGTACCCAGGTAAATTTTGATAGCCATTATAAAAGTTCTGTAAACCATACTATATAATAGCCATTCTCGTCTTAGCGAATTCCGAATGGATTTACCTATTAAGGTTATGACAAATCTGTTGAACATTTTCTACCAACTAGAAACCAAAAAACGAGTCCCTAAAATTTATATGCGAATGTGTGTAAACAGTCTACAGGCAACGGTTTTCAATTTTTCTTAATGTCGCTGTTAAATGCTAAACGATAGGCTATGTACTGAACAAAATCGACCTCCTGGAGTGGGCGATAACCTGCAATGGCAGTGGAAGTAAAAAAAATGTTTTCGACGTAGAAGATAAAATATTTAGTTTGGGGTAATTAAATTAGGCATAAAATTATTTGTAGATAATATAGTATTTTAGGATTTTTCACTGGGCTCAGGATCCCTAGGTCCCCTAGGTTGGGATTCTCTAGTACTGGGGGTTATATCCCAGCTACCCTCTCTCCAGGAGGCCGAGGATTTGGGACAGCTAGAGTTGGACTAATCATTCACAAGAGTGCAAACCTGATTCAAATATACAATGGCCTCGGAATCGGACAGTCAGTACGGAAAACTTATGGATCTGGAAAAGAAATTAAGCTCGTAGAGGAAATAAAAAAGGAATGAAATTGAGAACCCCAGTCGGTCACATTACTCATTTGCTGAAGTTAAAAAAAAAAAAAAAAAAAAAAAAGATTGCAAAAGGGGGGCCAGCATTGTCCTGCCACTAGTAAAAGTGGTATTTTGGACGACGATTTGAATTTAAAAAAAAAAAAAAAAAAAAAAAAGATTGCAAAAGGGGGGCCAGCATTGTCCTGCCACTAGTAATTATCCCCAAATCCAAGGACTTGGCTCGACCTCTTCATGGAGTTCCTGGGCTGACACTAGGTATACAACCTGAACTTCCTGGTTCAGGCCTGTGCCCCGATCGATAACTCCTCTATCCTTGACAGAGAAATGTCTTACGCAGATCTCCAAGTAAGGATAAGGACAACTATAAGACATCGCAAGGAGATCTTCACAAACTAAGCGAATAGGAGTGGGGCAATGCTTGAAATGTCAAGTGAGAGTACAGGTTTTTCAATCTAGCAGTCGTAATATTTAGTACAAAACGATGGAACTCGACAGATTTATTTAATAATAATAAATAATATGGTACTTTAGCGAGTTATGAAATACGAGAATTGGGAGTTGAGGTTTACCTATGCCGTAAATTTTAATTATAAGCTTCATAAACCGATTTAAAAAAAAAAATTTTAAATATAGATTTTAAATGTAATATGAAGCACGGATTTTGTTAAAACACGAAATCGGACTGATAAGTGAGGATTATCACTTAAAGTCAAGATAGAGTTAAAAATGTTTCTTTCGATTTGGGCGTTATATTTAGTTAACTGTAATGTAATTCAACAGAGATTAGTTTCTTGATATTATATATATGTATGTATATGTGTGTGTTTAGGATATAATTCGCTTATTTTATACGACTTTGCGTGATGAACTTCTATTAGTGCCTGATGCTTTTCGTGGGAGGAAAATAATCTCCCGTACAGAATCCTTCCCTAAAAAAAATCAATATCTTAAAACCTGGGCGGAATTTAAATTCAGAAGATACTGATTGTTCTGAAAGATGTGAGCCAAAACAATGATTATGATAATTCCTAACATTCAGAGGACTAAACAGTTTAGTTTTCCGACAATTACTCAGTTGACGAGAGCAGTCTTCCAGCGTCTTAGCTTAAGCCTTCTGCTCTGTCCGCAATTCCGCCGTCTTCTGAGGGTTCGTTGGACTCATGGCATAAAGAAAACGTTTAACTGTCTTCCAGTGGTTCCAAGTAAGAGGTTCAACTGCATCTCTCATTGGTTGCAGGGCAGCCAACTGTGGGCTGGTTCTCTTTCTCTCAAGCTTTTTCTACATTATGCCTTTCTCGACTATCTCTTAAAATCAGATAAAGATTCGATAAAAAAAATAAAGGTGCAAACATTAAGTATGTTACTTACATTGGTTAGCGCACAATCAAAACGAAAAAAAAAACATTTAAAAAGAATAATTTATTCAAATTAAGTAATATTCTGATACAGCATTGAAATTTAATATGTGGTTAATAGAAAACTTAAGAACCTTCGCATACCTTTAATTGAGATAGGAAACCCTCGTGGAATAGGTTTGTATCAACTTGAAGTCCAGCCAAAATGACCTTTCAGCTGATATTGGCAGCATGGACTAGGTCCTTCTATTTTCAGCAGGTATAACAAGATATATCTATTAGTTTAAACTTCTCATGTCGATGTTTAGTAGGTTTTACTCAAGGCAATTAATCTATTCACGTTGATAATATGAAGGGACTTTCCTAAGTAAATGTATAAATATAATTACATAAAAAATTTCAACGAATATGAATAGCAAAATGTGTTACGATTATTTGAAGAACTATTTTCCCCATGAACTGACTGAGGAGGAATATGAAAATAAGCCTAATGAGAAACTAAGGGGTAAGGAAGAAGCTGATAAGCATCCATCGTAAGCTGATGACCCTTGAAAGGTCGATATATATATATATATATATATATATATATATATATATATATATATATATATATATATATATATATATATATATATATATATATATATATATATATATATATATATATATATATATATATATATATATATATATATATATATATATATATATATATATATATATATATATATATATATATATATATATATATATATATATATATATATATATATATATATATATATATATATATATATATATATATATATATATATATATATATATATATATATATATATATATATATATATATATATATATATATATATATATATATATATATATATATATATATATATATATATATATATATATATATATATATATATATATATATATATATATATATATATATANAAAAATATTTAAAATAAATAATCAAATAAATAAATTGAACCTCCCCGTGCAGGGAGATCATGGATACTGAAAAATAATCTTCATCTTAAAAACATCTGTTTTAATTTTGTTTTTCTCCACTTGGATTGATGCAAAATTTAGTACTCTAGAATTTACTATAGAATGGTTACTTACAAAATGTTGGCTGTTTTCATTTTATAAGCTAAAAAATTGGTAAAGTTCTAAAATTTTGATATTTTCGGGCAACAAATCTCCCCCCCCCCCTCTCTGACTTTCGATATTAGATTTTTCATACCCAAAACATTCAAAACAATCAGAAAAAAAATCTTTTACTACAATCAATGTATGCTGAAACCCCCTATATACTGGGCTAAACAATGATTCAATTTCGTCTTTCACTAAACCTCTCCTTCCCTCCTTGAACAATTTTAGCCATTAATGAATGGTGAGCCAGCAGATTAGAAGAGAGAGTCAACCAGATTTAATGACTCAACTATTACATTTTTATAGATTTTCAAGATATCATACATATAGAATTTTTTAAGAGATAGAAAAGTTTTTAATTTTTTAAAACTGCTTTGCTTTCTCTGAATTAATTTCTTGTTTTAAATCTAATTTTTTTAAATTTTTAGTAATTGATACTACTTTTGACTATTATATTTGATATTTTGTACTGTAAAATTAAATGACTTAAAAATTTCAACATACTTTGTTAATAAGATTAATAACGTTTAATTATAAAAAAAAATGCATTGCAATACTTTTCTCCATCTGATGCAACTAAATCAGTAAGTAATTACTACAACCAATAGTAAAGTAATTCTAAGGACATTGGTAATCCTTTTTTATTACTCTATTTTCAATAAAGTAATTCTAATAGATATAAATGAAGATTTGGTTGGTAGTCGTTATTTTTCGTTTTATTTATTTAATTATTGTATTATAGCAATAGGGAGGAGGTTTAAACATTTCATTAGACTGAGAATGCCAATGTGGCAGAAATCTGAATGTTGGAGATGATTGAAAATTCAATTTATATCCCTTCTCCGTAAGTGTGAAACGGTATAAAAATAAAGTTTAATTTACATTTGTTTATTCTTCTACTGTATTTTTATTTCTTTTTAAAAACAATAGTCATTTCTTGCTTCCGTGTTATTTTTAATAGAAAAAACAAACAAAATTGACCGAATAAACTAAGATCTATTAATAAAATTGGAAGGATATTTAGAATAGATTATACAGCCCAAATTTTAATATGACTGGCACAACAATCTTGTACCAATTCATTTACTTGTAATCATAAAGCACTAGAGAAATAATAACTGTAAGAAATTATAAATTTGCATGAGGCTTTCGGTAAATATAAATGAATAATTGGAATAAGATCTTATTCTTAGAATAGGTATATAAGTAATAGAATTTTATGATTAATAATATTCTGATCTTATATAATTTCATATTCATTCATACAATAAATTAAAGAAAAAAAAAAACAAAGGTTTTGACACAAACCAGCAAACAAAAAAATGAAAATATATAGAGGACATGTGAAACTAAAAAAAATCCATGCAAAAGAAGAAAACCCATAACCGCATACATGCATAACATGTAAAACCATATTTAACTAATCAGTGTTACCAAACCAAAACAAATAATAAATATTACTCTCTCTAATAAAAGTTTAGAAAAGTGAAATGCACTAGAGCACTAAAGGTAAAGATTCAAATTAAAAGAAAATTTTATACTCAAATTTAAGACAATCTGTATATTTTGATGATTTTATTAAGTAAATTTTAAGCAATATGTGAAAAGTTAATTTGTACTATATGTATAATATTCTTAAAATTAAACTTCTCTAGAAAATTTTTAAGTTGTATTACCCACAAATAAAGGAGAGGGAAAAAGAAAAAAAGTCAAAGAACATAATCATTGGGAAAAGGTGGCATTCAGATCAAGAAACCAAAAAGCAGATTTTTTTTTTAGTTCACCTATTTTGTAATCTCCAAAACGATATATATTATACCTGCATAAAGGAAATATAGAATATACAGCAAAAAAAAATTGTCTTAGTATGTCTTTAAATTTAAGGGAACTGGCATTACTTAGTTATGGGGTGCCAACATTAAAGCACAGGTACAAAACAAGTTTTATTGTTGCATTTTTTTAAGAGGGAGGAATGTTTCATTTCAAAATAGTTTACAGTAAGTAATAAAATTGGAGGAGGAATTAAAACTTTAAGAATATTATTTAAAAATTAATAATATGCTCTGACATAGTTTACTATGTAGCCAACTGATTGTTAAACTTTTTATCAGTCTTCTGATAAATAGCTTCATCGTATGTAGGAATCTATTTTTTAGAGTTATTTCCCTACTGCTTTCAAGTTTGGACTTGAGCTTTAGTTATCTCCTTGCTGCTTAATTTTATTTTATTTTTTAATTAGATGCATGCTGAAAAATAAGTGTTTTGTAATATAATACTTGCTTTTTAAAGAAGAAAACAATATGCACTATGTACCTAACATAAAGCTTTTAATGGGTCTTCCTAAATGTAGTTTCAAATTTTTTATTTAAAAAAGGAGAAGACTAAAAGGATATAACCAATTTAATAATAGATTAGTACAATTAATATATTATCTTCCAGTATTAATCAATTTAATCATAGATTTTTCTGTCACATCAATAGCAATCTTTTGCCCAGATTCCACTTATCACTAGTAAGTATACTACCAAGTGTTATGTAATGTTGGTCAGAAAATAAAAATACAGCTGAAACTGGTCATGAAAAAGAGACGTACACAAAAAGACAATAAGCATTAATTTTTTTGTGGTATATTATCCCACGTAAATTTAAAACAATTAATGGGAGAGAATGGAATAAAAAATCTATCTGTTCCAGCCAGGGCTCGAACCTGTATCTCCTGCTTTCCGGCACGAATGCTACCACCTACACCACCGGGACAAGCCAGATAACTTATTAAATTCCCAGAATACTAGCGAGAGTCTAAACCTATAAAAAATCTATCTGTCCCAGCCAGGACTAGAACCTGGATCTCCTGCTTTCCGGGCACAAATGCTAACAATTACACCACCAGGACAAGCCAGATAACTTATTAAATTCCCAGCACACTAGCAAGAGTCTCGCTACACTAGATGCAGACTCTCGCTAGTGTGCTGGGAATTTAATAAGTTATTTGGCTTGTCCCGGTGGAGTAATTGGTAAAATTCGTGCCAGAAAAGAAGGAGACCCAGGTTCAAGCCCTGGTTGGGACAGATAGATTTTTTAATTGTATTCCTTCGCATTAATTGTTTCAAAAAGACAATAATTTCATTATCAAATAATGATTGTTCTTATCTAATTTAAAACTACACAATAATAAACATCTTACATACGAATAAACATTAAGTTCAATAATCTTTAAGCAAAAGGAAGACTACTTTAGAGAAAACTATAAACAGATTAAACATTTAATGCGAGGGAATAGAATAAAAAAAATAAATAAATGTTTAAAATTTACGTAGGATGATACACCATAACTAAATTAATATTTATATATAAACAGATTAATTTTTTCTCACCAATTCAGATTATCAGTTAAAGAATAAATTTTTCATTTAAATTATAACATTATATTCAAAATTAACTTCCATTAACAAACAACTAACAATTAAATTGAGAGATGGGCATTCAGCATTTTTTTCATAAAACAAAATTAATTATTTTAAGTAAAATAAAACTCAATAGCAAAAGTACAAAACTACAATTATTGCATGATCAGTGAGTTGTATTTGGTTCGTATTGTCTTCAGATTTCATCGGGATGCTTACGTTTCTAGTTACTATTCCTAATTTAAATGACTACTTGTTTCTAACTGATATCTTTATTTCCTGGGCAATTTTCACTTCAAAATTATCGCTTATCACGATTCTCCTATAACAAAGATCTCTTCTAATTCAAAACATCCTGTCATGCCCGATCCTGTCCCTCTGACTTTTACTTCCCTTTCCACAAATCTGCATCCTTCGGTCATTCCTTTCAGGTAAGAGAATCCACTAACTAAAAATTTTACTTCCTCGCGTATTTTCAACGATCTGATTCTCTCCTATCTCTCTAGATCCAGTTTCTGTTCCTCTTCCTTAATTATTATTATTACCAGTATAATAATTATTAATGTTCTTGTCATTGTCACAATTTATTTATTATTGCTATTATTGCCATTATTATTAATATTTTTATGATTAGTATACCATCTTCATTTGTTGACATTATCTTAATCATTAAATTGAATTATAATTAAATTATTTTTCTGTTTAAGAGTCAGTACTCTCTATAGAGAATATACAATAGATGTGAAATTAGAATGTAAAAGAACGATTTTCACATTTTTCACTATTTGTTAGTAAATTTATTTTCAACAATTTTAGTAGACTACCCATGGAAAAATCAAGCTATTCACATTAGTACATAGCACAACTTTTCAAAAATTTTGACAGATCTAAACCAATCTATTACTAATTATCATCATATAAGTTAAAAATATAGTATATTTTTGAAAAGAGGGACTAATTTTAATCCAATCCTCTTGTCTGACTAGTCAAAATGGTTCAGATAGAAACTCGTATTAAGTCAATTATGTTTCATCAGCTAAAACTCAGTTCAAAACAACCGAAGCTGCCCCCCCCCCACTCCCAAGAAAAAGCTCCATTTTTGAAAAAGAATTCCTCTCTGAGCATAGGTTACAATTTTGGTCTGCCAAATTTTGTGCAGGTGTCAAGACATTTGAAGATGATACTTGTTTGAGCTGACAAAGCTCATTGGTTTAGAGGAAGTTTGAAAAATAATTGAGAATGGATCCTTAACAATCTTGTTGTTAAGAAGTGGCCATGCAACTTAATACTTTTTCAACCACTATATGGAATTATATTCATTAACTGGAAAAAGTGAAAAAACTAGATGACTTGATGCCCCATTAACCTGATATCCATCCAAAAAAAGTTTTGCTAATTTTTTTTAGACAGCCAAGGCTGTAGTGCATTTTGAGCAACCACAATTATTAAAATAATGAAACCAAAATTGGTATTTCAAACAGTTGGGTGAGTTTGTTGATGGCTGAAACCGGTAAGGAGTAATGAGGGTTTTGAAGGAACCCAGAATTCAAAATCTTAATATCTTAATTATTAAGATAATTATTATTGTGTTACAAAAAAATATTACAAAATAGGAGAGTTTTTTTGACTGTAGGTATTATTATATCGCAGTCATGGAAATGTGAACTTAGGGACAGAACGTCCTCTCTCGTCTTCATGATAGCCCTGAAGATGGCTTACAATGTAAGCCAAAATGTTGGCAGATAATCCTTTAAAAAATACATTTTTTAAATTTGTATTTTTTTTAAATTTACCTTGACCGAACCCCAACTAAAATCATCTAATTATAACAAAATAGGTTTAAAATATAATTTTGTATTTATATTATATAATTTTTTTCATGTCATATTAAAGCAATTTAAGAATGTAATTGACTGTGGGAAGAGTCTTCTTGTTTTCAAAATATAGAAGCTAAATTCAGTATTTAGGCTTTTTATGAAAAACTGATGAATTAATTGATTTCTGGTTCAAATCAGATGTGGGGGGGTCCTTAGAGGAAGGCTAATTTTTTAAATATAGATATATTTTTATTTGAGTTGCAAAAAAATTAATTAAAGGTAACATGTCCAATATGTAATTTTCTAATTTAAATGAAAAAGGGTCTTTAAGGAAGATATATAGGAATATAACTACTGATGCTTAGTACTTTCCCCAATTTTCCATAGAACAAGGTTTAGTGTTCCTTTATTTCATGCCCATTTCTCTCGCCAGCTAATAATAAGATATAATTTGTCATTTACTCTCATTTATACCCTTTTTTATTTGTATGATATAATGCAAATCAGATTAGAATATGCAGCTCATGAATTATTTTTGAATTCTAGCTTGTACCCTAAAACTTTTGTTTTGATATTGATCTTATTATTAAGGGACAAAGTTTCCAAATAAAAAATCAGATTTTCATTTCATTTAAATCCTGATAATTCAACAAAACTCTTTTTTATACTCCAAAAGTATATTTATTCATTTAGGAAAAAATAATTCAGTAAGTAGCTTTAAAGAATTATTAAATGTGTGTGTGTGTGTTTGAATGTGAGAGTGCATTTCATCATTGGGAATAGGAGGTAACCTTAACTGGATTCTGGATAAAATGCCACAAGTCTGAGAAATTTATAATTTCTTTTTAACATAGTATAACTTGATGTGTACCTTTAATGTGATGGATTAAAAATATGAAAAATACTTATTTATATTATTTTTTAAGTCTTTTTTTTCTATTAAAAGAGATTTAAATTGAAAATATAAAGAGTAAAAGTAAATATTTGAATAAATAATTGAACCATTAATTTTTCTCATTACACACACACACACACATACGCGCAAAACACACACATAATTGTTATATATGAACTACATAGGAACTTTTAAACCAAAGATTTAATTAAATTAAGAGCCATACAATGTTAATTGAGATTTTGTATTTTTTTCATAAGAAACTCATAAAGCTGTTTTTTATCCCTATATTTAATCATTAATAAATTTAAGAGTGTTACAATCCATAAATAGTTAGATCAGTTTAAAAATAGTGATAGGCCTACAAGAACCATTTATGCCAATGAAATAATTGTAATTACTATGCGGTTAGTTTTATTATTAATTCGAAAGTGGTAACAAGAGACATTAACATACCTAAGACATGACTGACTTTAAAATTTATAAGAAAATAAGAAAGTAATAGAATCAAATTAAAAGAATACATACAATTAAATAGAATTCCATATGAAATGAATATGATTAAAATAAGGGCAGGGAAAGAAACTAATACCCCTTAAGCCACTTCATCCTCTGATTTGGAATCACTCAGTATGTTTCAGATGCTATCAATTAATTTTATAAATCTAATTTTCATTGACCATCATTATTGTTTATTTATTGATTCTTCATAATTAAAACAATCTTAAATAAAATGAAGAATTCTAAAAACAATTAACTCAGTTCTGGTTTTTAAAAGGAAGTAATTTATTATTTCAACTTTAAAAGTTGTGAAAATGTGATTAAGTATCATATTAAACTTTCAAAAACCAAGTATGATCAAAGAGGATGCTTACCACAAAAATTATTAAAATATTTGGGAATAAGGATCAGAATAATTTTGTTTAGATTTTTGAAAATTCTTTAAACTATTTTTTAAAATAATTCTTGTAATTTGTGTTAATCTTAAGATAAAGTGTAGGAAAATAATTTATTTTTTCAATTAGGAAATAGCTCTGTTATATATAAAAGCTAGACCACAAATTATCACTAAGTAATAAAAAAATATAAAAAAAAAAAAGAGAAGAAAAAGCTAAAGTGAGACAAAAACCCATTTAACGATAATGGTATTATGGAACTTTAAGAGATTAAATTCAGTGTAAATTAACACTTGTTCTGAAAAAATAGTCATCCCTTTAAAAGACATGTAAATAATTGCATTCAAAAGCTTAAAGTGAAAAATAACATAATGCCTTGTAAAAGAAAAGAAAGTAAATGAAAATAAATGTATTATTTACTTAATAGTGTAAAAAAAATGATTGGATAAGCTAAAATCAAAATTAATATATATAAATACAGTGTTAATGAAAAAATTTGTTCAATACAGCATTTTATGTCCAATTCAAGGGAGGCTACCACACATAGCAATCTTGTAATAAGGAAATAATTTGAATCTTTATCTTTCTTTAAGAAGTAAAAGTAGAAAAAAATGCTAAATAAATAAATAAACTTTTGCGATACCTGTAATCAAATTGACTAGTTCTTGGTTTTTTGTGTCTACGAGCAAGAAGACTATTGCATTTGCCAGTTGAGAAATCAAATGTGGTAAGGTCGACAGAATCACTTATGGCACGAACAAGTTGAGGTTTGCTCTCAAATTTCTGGCCTTCGGGGCTGCAAACACACACACACCCTTCCATTACCCCCAAAACCCATATCCAGTAACACATAAAGGCATGCCACGAGACAAAATAACACTCTCAGGCAGTAAAAAACAAATCAATAGTAATCAAAAATGAATAAACTAAGAATAACAATAAAATACACTGTTCAAATTAATGACAAGACACAACATTATTATTAAAAGTATTAAAACAATGCTAAATAATAAATAAATTTAGCTACTCATTAAATGTAAGATTTGATAAATAAATAATGTTAGTTAAGGAAATATTAACTAATGTTAAATGTAGAATGTAGTTTACAATTAATAACCAGCATTGTTAATGAAACTATATTGCTTAATACTTTTACTTAAAACAGGGCAAGACTGGAAAGTTAACTAGTAAATTGTATTTGTTAAATTAGACATTAAAAGAAATAATTCAATAAAATTATCAAAGGAAACTGTGCTCACAAAAACTGATGTCGCAAATCTATCTACATGCAGACAAAAGAAGTACACATGAAAATATTTAAAGTAAGAATAACAATGAAAAAATGTTAAACGGTGTAAAATAAAATATCCAGAGCTAAAAATTTCATCTATTATATAAAAAAATGCTCATCAATAATAATAAATGAAATTGCACTGATGAACATAATTAATTGGTTGATGAAAATAATGAAACTTCAACGAATAGCAAAAGAAGGGGAAAATAAGTATTTTTTTTTTCCGACTACCTGTAATAACAAACGTCAACTTTTCCCGCTGAAAGCCCAGTTTTTCGTATAACCTCTTCTCTTTGCCAGCCTTTAGGTAAAGCAGAGCATTCAAATCGCTTTTTCTCAACTGACATATTATAGAAACTAATAAATGTAACAATTCAATCACTGAACATAAACAACAACAATACAACACCTGTCAGAGAAGTCTTCAATTTCTTCATCTCCAAATGTAGCCATGGCCTTTTTATTGCCGGCAAACATAAAAATTTAAGAATTTAAAAAAAAATACAAATAATAAAGAATAAGGCACTTAGTTCTATTTGAATAGGTTGTTTCCTACATAAACGAAGTCTTCATATTTTTTTAAGCCTTTGAAAAAGTGTTAAAAATATTTTAATTGCATTTCCAATAAAAATTATTTGTTTTTTTAAGTAGAGTTTTTTTTCGAAACAAACTATTAATCAAATTGTAAAGAGTTGCTTCATTATTTAAAAAAAATTTTACTAACGTATTTTTTTTTTGTTTTAATTTTGGTAGATAACTTTCCTATTATAACCCCAATGCAACCTCTCTATATTTACAACCTAATGTGTATATTAATTGAAAAAATCTAAGCTGGGATGGACGGAAACCAAGTTGAATTAGCTCGAAATAAACATATTAAGTTCCTAAAACAATTTTTAACTTTATTGCCTGGCAGCTTGTGTTCTTATGAATCTACAAGGTGATATGCCGGTTATGAAATATTTTAGTATATTTATTGGATATGATTATTACTTCTGCTCAAAATTATTTTCAGGCTTACAATTGCTTTCTTTGCTATCTCAGGATTAGATGTTTTGGACGCAATAGATGATATTGAAGATTGTAAAGAGAGTATATGTAATTGGGTTTACAGCCTTCAAGTTCTACCCTCCTCAGGTCTATTTATTTGAATTCTCTTGTCCAAGAAATTGAATAATCTTGATTTACATGTACGCTAATGGGCTTTCCTTCTTATTAAAATTTATGTTTTTGAAATGAATATTTTAGATGGAAACATGAATAAATGTGGATTTCAAGGTGCTGATACTTTTTCTATTGTCGTCGATGACAAAGTTGTTCCTTGTAATGATAAATTTGCAAATGGTCATTTAGCTCATACGTATACTGCTCTTTCTATTTTATTTATTTTGGGAGATGACTTGTCTCGTGTGGACCGAACAGCTATTATTCATGGAGTGAGGTCACTCCAACAAGAGGATGGGAGGTATACATTTTCCTGTAAGAATTTTGAAATATAATTAAATGATAATATTTTTGGCTAAATTATTGGTCCTTGTAGTTTCCGTGCTACACAAATGGGTAGTGAAAATGATATGAGGTTTGTATACTGTGCTGCTTGTATTTGTTATATCCTTCAAGACTGGTCTGGCATGGATATTAATAAAACATTGAGCTATGTTACTAAAAGTATGGTGAGTAATTACTCTCTAGCTTCAAGTTCCTTAAAATTGTTTTTTATTTAATACTCAGTTGCTTAAGTAGTGTTTCCTTTTTAGTCTTATGATTATGGATTTGGTCAAGGACCTGATCAGGAATCTCATGGAGGTTTGACGTATTGTGCAGTTGCAGTTCTTACCCTGCTTGGAGAATTACGCAATTCCCTTTCTGAAAGACAAGTAAGATGCATTTTGGAATAGCTGACATACCATGGTTGATCTGTAGATGTCCAAGCAAATTCATTATTTACTCCCTCCTTTATTTTGTAGTAATAAGGATTTATGCTTTAAAAAAGTCAGGCTATTTGCACTTGCCTCACCACCCTGAAAAAAAAAATTCTGGCAGGATGGTAGAAAACTGGTTAAGTAGATAAAAATAAATCTTAATGTATTTGTTGCCAAAACTGTTATCCATATTTGTGATGTCAATATGACACAGCTGAACATTTTGACATTGGACGTTTTTTTCAGAGTGGGATCATTGGTCCCCCTGAATACACTAAGGTTTTTCCAATCAAATTAATTGGTGAGAACTTCTCTGGGCCTCAACAGATCAACCAAATATTTAAATGAAAGAAAGAGAAAACTGATGAAGTATATGAAGGCAGACTAATTATTAACTAAGTTATAAATTCAATGAGCCTTTCTACTATAAAATGACTGTTATTACAATAATTATTTAACATTTTAAATACTAATGGTGATGTTAAAATCTGTAGAGCTATTTTGAAATATTTAATGTGTATCTTGTAGTAGTCCTAATACAACAACAACAAAAAATTACTGTTTATCCTTGTTTGGTGACATTTTTATGTGTAGGTTTGTATGTGTATGTATTAGGTTATTTTATAGTTATTTTATATATCTATAATTGATGGACTTAATAAGATATACTATCTTCTTAGATAGCTGGACTTAAAAGATGGGCAATAATGCGTCAGGAATCAGGCTTCCAAGGCAGGGCAAATAAACAAGTTGATTCATGTTATTCATTTTGGATTGGAGCAACTCTTCAGGTATAATATTTAGTCTCTTTCATATTACTATAAAGGTTAATTATAATATGGCTCAATGAAGGAAACTATTTATTTGACATTTCAGGTAATCCCCTTTTTCTTAAACTAAAAGAAGAATACACAAATATTATAATTTAGAACTCCATTCCTTTCCCCCCTTTTTTTCTTGTAGTATTTAAGTTCATTGATGAAATATATGCTTGTCTGTCAAGTAAATGAAGGACACTGACTCTATTGCTCCGATTATTAATAAAATCATGGTTAACATTTTCTAATGTAACACTTAAGAGATGTGCACTTAAACAGATTTTATTAACTGATTAGTTTCCCAATCTCCCATTAGTTGACCACAGTAATTTAATGGGATCAAGCTAATTCCAGCAAAATAGTTAAAAAATAATCCTTCTTTAACTCCATTAGGTTCATAGAAATTTGCTGAGTTGTTACTGTCTGAAACAAAGTAATATAAAACAAAGTATTCTAATAAATCTGAAAAATCAAAATCATAAACCCCCCCTTAAAATTTGGTGTTTTATGCTTCAAAACACATAGAATCTGAAAACCTAATACAACTTGAACAAAAAAACTGTTTGGTAAATGCTATACACATCATTTCTCAGAAGCTAAATTGATTTCTGAAATATTTTTTGAACTAAACTGATGTAGGTTCCATTCGTTCCAAAGATGCCCTTAATTCCATATGAGCTTGTTCCATCAGCTTTAAGGGGGTTGAATTAAAGTTTGAAAATTTTAAAGTGTTCTAACAGCTGAACAACTTCACATATTGGCCCAGGAGGCTGTCATTATATTTATTGCATTGAACTTGTATTTCCAACCGAAATCCTATAAAAAGAGGATTTGTGTTGGTTAGTGCTGGAATGTATTTTCTTTGTTATTGTTATCTTATTTGATTCCTTGGCAACCTTCTATAGAAAAATTGTAATTTGAAATATTTGGAACTAATTTCAGTTTGTGTGTAGTTGTTGAACTGTACAGCACAAGTTTTAGTTGAGCCTGGCCCTTCCAGGTACCTCATTGAATATGTGCATGATCAAAACATACTTAAGAATAAGGATTAAAATCACTGTAACTTCAATGCGTTTGTAGCTAACAACTTTAAGGGTTTTTTATCCCATTGATAATCATGTTAATAACTTTTTTTCTTAATTTCATCTAGTCTCTGACATTTTTACCCCAAGGGGATCATTCAAAATTCATTTTAATTATATACAATTTCTAATATTATTCTGTGTAAACTAAGTGAATACCTTAGCAGTATTTGAATCCTATTTATTCACATATAAAATATTTCAATTTTCAATTAATAAATAAGTATTGAGTTTCAACGCTCTTGCTAAATATTATGCCTGCTGCATCGAACTAATTTGTGTACTCATATTTGACATTTCAGTTTATCCCCACTCCTAATTGTTAAATTTTGCTGTATAACTCCTAAAATATTTATTTTATCTAGAATTGAATCTTTATTGAGTTTTGTTACTCTAAACTGAATATATAACTTCCACTTCAACAAAAATAAAAATTTTTTCCTTTGTCTCTTGACATTTCTGGTTATCCCCTACTCCTGTTCATTCAATTTCGTACAATAACCAACTCAGCTTTTAATTTTACATTTAAAAATGATTTGCCAAATTTCTTTAAAGAAACAATTAATCGGAGCTTCAAGGTTAAAAAAAAACTAAAACTATAGTTTAGATAAACCACTACTACTAATTGTTCAATTTTGCTGTGTAACTCCTTAAAAATTTTCTTTATCAATAAATAAATATGTTAATTTTCTTTGAACAACTCTAAATATTACTCCTGTTATGACATTTAAGATAATCCCCACTCTCATATTTGTCCAATTTAAGTCAATAACGACACAAAGCCTTTTGTTGTTTTGCATTAAAAAGCTACATGCCAAATTTCATTAAGAATAATTGAAAAGTAGCATCTTGTGTTGACACACACAAGTGTACATGCACTCACTCGCACACACATTTTATATATATAATCATTTTTGGTATCTAGTTGGTAGAATCATAGAAATGTATAAAAAATAATTTAAAAATATGGCATGAGAATATCCTCAATATCTACATTCCTTTGCAGTTTGTTAAGAATACATTTGATATAAAGGGTGTTAAGCTGCAAATTTCAACAAAAATCTCATTTTAGCCTTAAAGCAAAATGTGTGCTAGACAAATTTCTTAGATTCCTTATGACAAAGAAGTGTCAGAGAGAATTTCATTGAAAAATGTGCTACTGTTAAGTATTTTTTTTTTTTTTTTAGGATGTGAGTTGTGGGTGTCGGTCGCAGAAATGAAAAAAACTATAACTATATATATATTAGCTATTATTTTTCAGACTATATTGCCGACAGTTTCAGAATATTTAATTCCTTCTTCAGGGCCTACATCACAACAGAAAATTACACTATATAAAGGTAAGTCATATAAAAACAATACAAATAATTATTCATAAATAACATACAATCGTAAAAATAGATCTATTTCTTAAATTTATAAGTATATTATTTTTGAATAATTATTTGTATTGTTACTATATAACTGGCCTTCTATATAGTGATGTTAGGCCTTGAAGAAGGAATTAAATATTCCAAAACTGTTGGCATTATAGTCTAGTTTTTTATTCCTGTGACTGACGCCCACATCCCACATTTTTTTTCCTGATATGATCCCTTATTTTAATTCGATGTTAACCTCATAATTCCACAATGGGTGAGTCAAGTAGCTAATTTTATTGAGTAATAAGTTAGTGGTTTATTTGTTAAAATTTTACTTTGCACTATTTGACCATTATAGAATTTCATTGGTGTCCCTTTTATGACACAAGGGTTATCCAGAATTTCACTGAGAAATGTGATTTTTTAAAGTACTTTATTTATAATTTCAATTTTTGTTCCCTTACTTTTCATTTTATCTCCATTATTTATACCTAAAAGATAGAATTCGCATAGATTAAATGGTTCAGTTTAATTATCTACAATTTTTCTTAGGAATATTATTATTGAAAAATGCATTTAAAATTTATTTTTAAATATGTAAGAAAATTGACTATTGTGGAGTAATTTTCAGTGTTTTTTATGTTTCATATTTGAATTTATGTGTCATCTTCAGAATTATTAACATCTGTTTAATTAGAATTTATGCTGTTGAGTGCTGGACAAAAGTTTTTTTTACTCTAGTACTTGCTTATATTCAGAGAATATCATTCTCTATTAAAGTCAAACCCTATCATTTCCAATTCAGAAAATTTGCCTTTCTTTTCAATTTGTACATTGGCAGTTGTATACGCAAATCTGGTTTCACTCTTTCAAAAGTGAAAATATTTTTTTTTTTTTTTTTTAAATTCTTCCTGCAAAACAAGGGCTCTTCTCTTCTATAATAAATTTAATTAATTTAATCAGGGTAGCTTCTGTCCCAGTTTTATCAAAATCAAGCCTGTCTTATTATAACTTGCAGTTCTTGATAAACTACTTCCGTCTGATCTATCAAAGGCAGGATTTCATTAACTATATAATTACCAATGCTGATATATTCAAATATATTCCATTCAAACATAATCTTTTTATTGGCATCTATTCTATAGGCAATTTCATTTTCAAAGCAGCACTGCAAACCACTTATTATTTTTATTTTATTTTTTTATTCTTATTTAAGATTTCAACCACTGAGGGTCATTGAGGTAGGAGCTATCTATAGCTAGCCTCCATACATAAAAATCCATGTTTGTGGACAAGCTTTTATTTCTTGATAAAAATTTGCCTAGGGCGAGATTAAACTCGTGGTGCCAGAATTAATTAAATATATGTATGGGTCCCTAAGGCTACCCTGGCATTCCCCCCACCACCTATTCTTACTCTTACATTGAGTTTTTGATTTTCATTCTTCTAACAATTGAACTCCCAACTAAAGTCATAAACTTCTTTAAAAATATAGTAGACGCACATAATTTATTCTGAGATGGTGATGGATTCCACGACTGATTGCTGACTGGGGAGGATTTGAAAGAGGAAGGTAATGGCTGTCTGACATTATTCATCTTTGGCATAGATGATCTTCCCGAAGAGATAAAAGAGGGATCAGGATTGGAAACTTATGAATGTATTGAAGTTGACACATGTTGTTCTGTTCTTGATCAATCCTGGGGCTCTTCACTAGATGATTGACAGACCAGATAGCTATTTTGAAATTCAAAGATCAACTTTTAATTTGAAGAAACATAGGAACCTAAATTTGTTTTACAGAAAAAAGGACTGAAACAAGGATTTAGGGATTGTTGGGACAATGGAAAACAGCCTATGGAAGTAATTAATAAATATGTTTATTTAGGAATTAGACTGAATTCAAGTATGTCCATATATATTGCATAGATTTACTGTTTTTTCATTATGAGGCTGGTGGGGTTCACTCTCTGCACAAATAAAAATGCTGGTAGGTTTTGTTAGTTCTTTGTTGAGAGATGTAGTTTTTACATTCAAGACTGATCATCATTCCAGCTGACACTATAGATACTTATTATTATATTACTTTTATTTATTTATTACATTCTGTTAAATAAAAACATTTTGTAATTTGATCACGGTGAAGTAAAAATGACATTCAATGTCAATCACTTGAGGAGAGAAGGTGACCAATGACACCACTCTCAAATTATTTACAGACTATGTCTCCAGGGTTTAGGAGTTGAAGACATGGTTTGTGCTAGTGAATTAGGATAGTATGGCAGTTTACTGTGGAAAAGGGTGAAGCGGGAAGAAATGAAGTCTTGAACAAAAGGGATGTTAAGATCGCGGTGAAGAGATGAGTTGGTTACGTAATAGGGAGCATTTGCAATTATTCTCAGGGTTTTGGATTGAGATAGATACTTAATGAAATAATTTTGATGAATGATGGATTTTTGATTAATAATAGTATAATTAGTAACATGGTTTGAGGTTGGTTGGCCATCTAATCTTATGCTGAAGATTCGACGGCCAATGTACTAAACAGTTTAGCTCTTGACTCTGAGGTGTGCCTAAAAACCTCCCTCAGAGATCTCTCCAGAATCACTATCGCTCTGATGATGACTTACAAGTTAAGTCGGAACATCGGCAATAATAAAATAATTACCCAACAATTGGAGTATTTTATTTTTCTGATCCTGGCCGAAACCCTGACTAATTTCTCCAGCATATAATTAGTAACATTGAACAGTAAATTAATACATTTATATATCTTAGATAAAGCTTTTCTCTTAGATAAATCTTCAATGAACTGATACATTTATAAGTTATTATTCCTTATTCAAATTGAAAGAAATTTTTCTGAATAAAGTTATGTTTTACTTAGATGTTGCAGTTTTTTAATATAGTGAATTATGAAGAAAATAGAGCTTACATCATGAGTACTCAACATACATTAACTGGAGGTTTTTCGAAGTATGAAGATATAACACCTGATCCCTTACACACTTACTTAGGTAATTTTATAAAAATATACTAAGCATTAAAAAAGAAAAAAATACATTAATATGATGATTTATAAAAAGGATTGTGACTGTAAAATTTGTGCTTGCTATTTTTATAACTTGTTTTTTAAAGGATGTGATTATTATGATTCTCATACCATTAATAAGATGAAGTAGAGGCAAAATCACTTCAGCTAAAAAACATGTGTAATAATAACAATTGTAATGTAAGCATAGCTGACCAACAATAGAACATTCAGGCTTTCTCAAGTACCATAGATCATTGAAAAATAAGTATGAGTACATTGACTGTCTTTGATTTCATCACCATAAACAAAACTTTAAAAATTGCATAGTAACTTAAGAAATTGTATTAGTAATTTAAAAATATTACTTAATAAGCAAGTCTCAAATTTTTATCTGCTCCTCTTGATAAATCATCTTTTAATTTATGAATTTGTTACTATCGTTTTACCAAAAATACAAGTGATATTTTGAGGTTGTTGGGCATGTGAAATGGGAGTTACTAAAATTTATTTATTAGTTCAATATTATAAATATAATTATTAATATAACTTGATGTATTAATCACCAATTCTGAACATTTGTATTTTACCAGAAAACCCATAAACATTTATTAGAAATTTATACTAATTTTAATTTTTAATTCTAAAATTGATGCATGCAATACAAATAACTACTCAATGGTTCTTTTCTATTTTTCAGCAATATTTAATAACAAGATAGAATTATCTGATATCTAAATTGTATGTAAATTTTAAACATTTCGTTTATTTGAATTTAAATAAATTATTACTCAGAAATTCAAATACATGTTTAAATTAATTTAAACTTAAATTCTATTTCTTTTTGTTTAGTTGGTAAAGACCTTTTCTCTCTAGACAAATGCATTGACCTGATAATACTACTCTCAAAAAATTTTTAAAATGTCCCAGATACTTATGGGCTATCCCAAAGATACTCAAGCATTTATACAAGAAATGCAAAGGGAGTCAGAAAAAAAATCTTACTATCTTAGCCAGGACTCCTGCTTTCCAGGCAAGATGCTGACCCCTACACCATCGATGCAGGCTAGATAATCTCTCCAACTCTAACCGACAATGGTTATACTCCATACAATAGTCGACATTAGTCGACCTATTTGTTAGACTCCAGTTTTTTCCGATATTTATTTTTTTTAAATAATGATATTAATTGTGATATGTAATCCCATGTTAAATTATCTACAAGAAATGCAAAGAGAGCCAGAAAAAAATTTAACCTGGGATTACATACCACAATTAATATCATTATTTGTAAAATCAAGCATTTATAGTTTTCAAAAGTCAAAGCCAAACCAAATAAATAAAGTCTATATACCAAATCTGTACTCTGTTTTTAAGGAGCGCATGTACTGATTTTCATGAAATTTATGTTCTATTTTTACTACTTTGCTATTTTTATTATGCCTGATTTTGATCAGCATTAAAGGGATACAATCAAAGATATTAACTTTCTAGTTTTGGCATTTTACTTTGCTATCAGTTTTAATGTATTGGAATCATCGCCTAGCTAAGAATTACCCAACAGCAATGTAATTCAACACTAATATATAACATAAACAATATCTATTAAGTATCAGATCACAATAATTTAAATAAAAGATTAATGGATTAAACTCAGGGAAATTCCCGTTCTAATAGTGTTTTTAACCTTTCTTCTAAAAACTAGAATATATAAATAATATGAATATAAATATAAATTGTAAAATTAATTTTGTCCCATACATAGCTTGCCGAAATCAGCAGAATTCCAGGAATACCTCTCTGCCTTTTTCTGGGACCTTAACCAGTAGAAACTGTTTTGCCTGATCCTGATATAGTGTCTTAAAATTGTTTGTTTTGTTTTTTTGTTGTTTTTTTAAATGAAATTTTATTTTCTTCTTTCTTGCTGTTGAAATTACTATTTTTCAGGTCTTTGTGGTTTGAGTTTGATGAAGGAAAAGGGATTGCTAGAAATAAACCCTGCTCTTAATGTTACTACAAGAGCTGCAAGGCATTTGAAAAACATTCAAGATGGATGGAAATAACATGAAAATAATTGAGCCTAAAATGGTAAGTTCCTATGTGAATAGCTTTATTATATTTTTGACCAAAATTGCAACTCTTTTATTCTATTTTTTGATTGAATTCTTTTCTTTAATTTTTTTAAACTGTAAAATACTCATGAGCTTAAAAACATTTTCTTATTGCATACATTTTCTACTATCTCAGCATTTATATTTATATTTGCTGGTATGCACCAATATTTTTAAAAATAAATGCTTCTATAAATTTTAAACTTTTTAGTTAACTATTGGTTTTTTAAAATTAATTAATACTTATTTTTTTTGGGGGAAAGCAATGTTTTATTATTTTCAAATAAGTAAATAGAATTTAATGGTTGAGTTTGATTAATTAAGACTTTAGAAAAAAATATAATATTCTTCCAAATCATCGTACTAGCAAAATGGTCAACATTTATTTTGCTTCAACCCATTTTTAAAAGACTGATTAGAGACACTTAATATTAAGAGATAGCTATTAATGGTATTTCATTAAGAACTATCAATATTTTTTTTTAAGAAAAATTTATTTTCAGTTGACATTTGTTTTAGGAAAAAATATATTACACCTGGCTATAAAGACTAGTCTGAGGCTTGAAAAGGGATTGACAAACATAAAAGTATAAATAAATAAAAGTATATACATTTACATGTGACACACAATGTTATATTTATTAATTTAATTTCATCTTAAGTCAGAAAATTGATGACTTTGAGTGGGGTAAATTTTCAATTTACTGGACATTTAAAAGTATAGTAAATTGAAAATTTACCCATTAGATAGTGCAGGTCTTGGGTACAATAACTTAAAAATAAGAACTGATCGAGAAAAATAGTTATCAGAAACAGATTTCAACACATCTCTAAATTCCCAGAATATCCCTTCAAAACATACTTTTATTTTAGTTGAAGTATGTTTGACTTCTTTCAGACTCGTGCTTTTTTTTATTATAATGGTACAACATTGACAATACTGTATTCCCTTTTAGGAGAAGGAGATAGTCAGGGTTCGGTCAAAGGTTTATTATTAAATAAAAACAAATTGGTCAACCAATATGGTTTTATTTTGTAATCATAAAAGTGGGGAAAATATGTTATTTGGCAATCTAACAACAGTAGATGGTTACAAGTTGCTTAAAACGTTTCATCAGGAAGACTGTTTGTTAGTAGTTGTGAAAAATGTGGGGTAGAGGTTTTTTGAACCTTTGTTTATGTTGTTCTCAGCAGTTTATATTTTTTTCAAAGATCCCATTTCTTGGATTTTATTATTTTATCCTTAATTTATTATTTTCATCACAAGAGACTGTTTTTATAGACTCAATTTATTTTATAATTTTATATTAAAATTTTTATACTATAGTATGTATTTATGTTATACTATTATTTATGTTTTACTTATATTTTAACATTATGCTTTCAAATTCAAGAGCTGTACTGATCTATAGAAACTTTGACTGAATCAAGCATTGAAACAGGTTTGTTTATTTTATCATTAGTAATAAAGCATTATAGATTTTTAATTAATCCATAAGTAGATTTATTATAATTACATATATAATACAATTTAATTTTCATGAAATAACCTTTCATTTGTTATTGATTCCAGATTGTGACGATCACTATTTTAGCTACAATGTCAAAACATTTAAGGCAAGAGTAAGGAATATGATGAAATAAAATATTATCAGGTTTAGTTTATTTATGTAAAAGATTTTATAATGCTTAATAGGATTATTATAACTAGTTTTGATAAAATGGAAAGTTACAATTGATTTTTATATAGATTTAGACTGTCTGCACTAGTTAATTATCATTACAAAACACCTCCTATTATTTGAATTTGATCAATCATTTGTGTTATCAAAGGTTTTATAGATGTGATGTTATTCATTGATTACATTTGTATATTGTAGATAGCTTTTGTATGCTGATTTTCTTATGGGTGTGTTGTTTTACATTTACCTTTAGAAGCATTGGATTTATAATTTTAAGAATCTTAGATGAAATTTAAACTCATAGAAAGTTGTTTTTTTTTTCTTTTTTTTGAGAAGCATTATGCTATAGAATATTAGATGAACCTGTAGAAAATTGAATTTATAATAGGTTTCTAAAGTCTATGAAATTTTCTCTTTTTGACAACTTCATTACTGATGAATTATCATGTCCTTGAAGAAAGACTGAAGGACTGAAACTATTCGCCTCCTTGCCTTTCAAATAAATTTCTTGACTAACACTTTGTCTTGTTTTAAAATGGTCTCACCCCTAGGCGCATTGACTTTTACTTGAATTTGACTAGTAAATACAAATTCTGAAATCAAGTGACTCTCCTATGATAATTCTAGTTCTGAACAAGGCCCAGTTGACTGGATCATTATTGAGGGGGAGGGGGGCTGGGAAATTGTTTTGGAATAGAAGTCAAGGATATCGTTAGGAGATCTGGACTGTGGTCAGAAGAGAGTTTGTTTAACTTAGAAGTGACTGAGAAGAATGATCAAAAGAAGTAAGGTTTTGCAAATGAAGAAGGCTGTCCACATCAAAGGGCCAATAGGTGGGAGAGGAAGGACTAATTGAGGTTTTTGAATACCTCATTATATAGAGCACGGCTAAGAGAGTTTATCGTTCTTGATCCCATTGCAAGTGTTACGCATTGTAGTCTCCACCAGTGAGGAAACGGGGACCAAGGTCTTTGAAGAAAGTAAGAAATTGTAGTGTAACTAGCTTATTTGGAGGACAATACACTGCTGAAATGTATTGGGAGAAGTGGTTGTAGAGGCAGACACTGTTAAGGATTAAAGGGACTTTGTAGGACTGGAGGGTAAAATAAATTAAGAACGAATTTTCTAATTTGGGAAGCAGTTTAATTTAAAAAAAAATGCTTAGTATCTGCATCTGAGAGAAAAAACTGGTTTCTTAAGTTTTTTGTTTTATATATAGTATAGTACACGGATTTTTACATTGTAAAAATCAGAAGTAATTTGCTGGTAGGAAGGGCAGATGATTGTGGATAAAAAAAACTTAAGAAAAAAATCTGTCATACAGGAGCTGGTTATCTAAGCAGCTTTTTCTTATACTTATAAAACAGGAGATATCAATGAGTTTAAAAAGTATGGCCACTAGCTCTGCTCTGGATTGACCGGGAATAAAGAGTGGGGGAAGTGACATCAATCATACACATTTTTTAATTTTTTCCTTAACAAGAGTTTTATACAAAAATATTATAGAATATAAATGTTACAAATTAAATTTTAAACCTAGCATTAAGCTTTTCATAACTTAAATAACAACGAAGATATTAAGATTATAGTTTTATGGTTTGCAATGAAAAGCCCAAATAATGAATTAAGTTTCTATAAAAATAAGCCCAACACTAAAATAAACACTTTTTCTTAATAAGATTTTTTTTAAATCTTTCTGATGTTTCAGAATAAAACTTTTTTACCATTTTTTTTTTTCATGTAATAGTTATAATAATAATAATGAAGATATTAAGATTTTAAATTTTGGTCTCTCTCAACCCCCCTCCCCCCTCCACTATGTCTGATTCAGCCATTAACCAACTTCAATGGTCCGTTGTTTTGAAAAAAGAAGCTTAAAATCCTAATATATAAGTTATTTTAAAATTGTAGGCACACACACACATCTAAGAAAATCTGCTAAAAGTAGTTAAAAGGCTGGGATATGTCTTAGTGGCATCAAAAATAAATTATTTCATTGTAGCATATATATAGGTTATGTATCTTTATCTTTTCTTTTTTTTTTCTTGAACTAATGATAAATTCTTAAAAGGTAAAAAATTCAAAACTCAGATAACCAAGTAAAATATGATTGATTGAGAAGTATTTTAGAAGACCTTAGGACTTGAGGAATTCTGAGCAAGGCGAATAAAAAGAAGTACTTAGGCAAGCCATTGTTCTACTATAAGACAAATAATAGTTGTTCTTATTAAAGAGATAAGTTATTTTTTATAATTTTTTGAAATTGAAGTCCTATAATGAATAACTTAANTGCATGGTCCTCCCACATGATAATTCCCCTGACATTCCAGACTGGTTTATCAGTGTACTACGTTTGATTAGTGTGGAGCACTATGTAATTCAGCAGAAGCACTTTAAGTGCATTAGCTGACTGAGCGTTTTCAAAGCTGTCTGTTTATGGTTATTCCCTCTACGTGTTCGGCGTACATGTCCGATCCCTCAGGCATTATGGCCGAGCTGTTTACTCAACAATCCTTTTAGCAGGTTTTTTTTTTTTTTTTATTATTATTATTAGAGTGAAAAGTAAAAGTAATTTTATGTTCTAATAAATTGAATTATAAAATTATGTTAATATTAATATTTGTCTTTGTAATGTGGGTTCTTTTATTTTAATCCAGAACTGAGTGCATTGATGAGATTTTTTTTGTAGTTTTAAATATTCTTCAAATAATCTCTAGATTTGAAGATGCTAAATTAAATATTGTATTCACTACTTATTTTACTTTCATAAAATATTACTTTTGGTTTTATAGTCCAATGGTGCTTATTCTAACTTATTCATAGTTATCTCTTTCTTATTTGCGTTTTTAATGAATGTTATTATATATCATGGTTTATTTTATTTAATTTCATTGTAATTGCACAAAGTGGTATTACATTTTTTAACAAATATAACTTATTATTTTATCATTCCTTTAATTTTATTGATTCTTTTATTAAATTGAGTTTATAGTTAGTATTTAATTATTTTGAATCTTTCCTGTGATTTTTGCACAAATAGCTTTATGGATTTTTTTCTGTATTTATTATTTAAGTATGTGCCAAATTTGTTACTGTGATTGTTACGGGCAGATAAAGTTTTCAATAATGCTGAATTTCTTAAATGAAAGTAGGTATGTGTTAAGTACTGTTATTTATAAAATGAAATAAAAACTTTCTCAAAATTTAAGTATGTTTTTGTATGTATACATATGTATTTATCTATCTCCAATCTTCCCCATTCCAATATTATCATAACTAGTATTTTTAAGTAATTTATTAATAAATGGTTTATTTTGGTTTGTGTCAGATTATATGATTATTGCTGTACAAAAACTATTGCCTTAATAGCTCATGCTCTGGTTTCATATATATATA
>KZ807004.1:190856-205002 GCA_000696205.2 Oncopeltus fasciatus
CCGTTACAGCTACCTGACACAACTAACTCACAGAATACAAACACAGTTGAATACGGACCGTGACAGTGAACGTATGTATTCGGCCAGAAGATGGACAATGTCCGAAAGCGCTCGCCAACGGGAGATGGTGTACAGAAACCAATGAAGACGGAGAATATAAGGTATGAGAATATTTGGGTAGCTTAAATCTCCCATTCTGGTTCTGTGAAGCTTTTGCTTTAATTTAACTGAGGGATTTAAGTATCTACACAATCTTCTTTTTCCCTCTTATCTTGCGATATTTACCACTTAGACACTACCAGAGAGATTTTTTTTTTCTTATAAAGGCGTTAAATATTATATAAATGAGGAGTTTATATTTTGAAAAGTTTAATTGGATGATTGAAAATTTTGTGTCCCAATAAATACTGTAATTATTTACTGCTTAGAATGAAAAACAACAAAATAAAACAAAAATAAATAAATAAAAACAGATAATAAGAACTCTTCTCCAAGCTCCAATATTTATCCCTGAAGTACCTGGTTGAGTTGAAATATTGTATGCCTGTATCCGAAATATGCCTGTCTTCACCGTATTTCCAGAAGGTAAAGACAATATTTTATTGGCAATTGATTTTATAACATCTGCACTTTAAAAGATCTGTTTAAATTAAATTAAATTTAAAATATAAGAGCACAAAAAAAATAAACAAAGATAATACATTAAATCACCAAAAATCAATTCATTAGATAATAATTGAGATTTTATAGTGTTGTAAATTCTTTAATTGAAAGAATAATTAAATGATATTGTCTTTCATTTAAATCTAAAAACATTTAAGTAGCATTACAAGATATTTGTTACTTGAACTAATTTTAAAAGATACCACATTTCAACAAGTGATAAGTTAAACTATGCTTGTCCACCTAGATTATAATAAGAATATAAGTCCATAGTTTGTCAAAGTTTAGATGGCGGTTAGTGGAATTGACGATGGAATCCTATGAGTATGGAAACGGTAAGTCAACCAAACTGACAATTTTCCGAACCTAGGGGAATATGTAGTCACAATAAAGAAATGCATCTGAATTGCTGAATAAACAATACTTATCTTAAACTCATATTTATTTTGCAGTCCGGCTTAACGCTGTTAGATAAGTAATCCCATTCGAGTGGAGGATTCCTTTTGTCTAGCTAATACCTTTGTGACTCATTTTGGAGTCAATAAAAACTTTTATGAGTAGAGGTTAGTCTGGGATTCAGTCTTGGTAGTTCTAGGTATTACAAAACTGATTTGTAATAAAATAAAAAAAATATTTTAGCCAACGTTTTGGCCTGAATTTTAGGCCTTCATAAGAGCTTAATATGAAGAAAAAAAAAAAACAACTTACAAATGTAGTATAGAAAAATGCTTATCATAAAACTCAACGGTCAAGAAGTTACCTCCAAATTTCTACAAGGTTTTTTTTTTTTTTTGACTGAATAGAATGGTATCCATAGTGTCGAATGAGTTTTCTAGGATTTAACATGAAAAACATTTCATTTTACTTTTTTAACTTTGGCTCTTTCAGCTTAGGGTCAGTGGGAGATATCTGTGAATAGCCACTTAAATAAAATCATTTGTTAAATAAAGGTAAATTATTTATCTGCTGTGGCGGAAGTCGAACCAACAGGCACACATGGTACTACAGACAGTACCGGAGTCCAATGGTATTCTTAACTCTCATTATGTTAAATATGTAATAATCATTACTTAGCTTCTCTCTTAATAAAAAATTCTGGAGTTTTCGAAACTTCAACATTATCTCCCATTAAATAGAAGTTATATTCAAGTAGTGCAATATATATATATATAGATATATAATTTTTAACGAGCAATATTTTTCCAAGTAGGAATAGTGAAGATCCGTTGAAAATGTTTAAAAGCCGCGTTATGGTACCAAAGTGATTAGCTTGATTTTACAACGGTAAATATGTAAAAAAAGGGAGAGAGCTTAATCGATTTTATAATATAATAAATAATCACTGAATTTTTTGGAAGGTAGAGCAACAAATAATAGTTTAGTTGCGCACTTGCACTTTCCTTTCCTGAGTTCAGGATTAAATTTTAATTTTAATTTTGGTTTATTAAACCCACCCTTGGGAGGAATAAGAGGTCTACCATTCATAGCAGACTGCTAAATCTCCTTCATTAGGAATTGCAATTGGAATTAGATTCAAATATTCCCCGCATATAACCCTAGCAATTAAAGCATAAGAGAAGAATTTTATTCAAGAAAGAACTTGAACTTAGGAGTTAAGAATTCATGTTCATCTCCACAGAAATTCCAGATTCCGGGAAGGTTGAGTGCTACCCAGCGACAGAATCACACTGAACAGTTAGACAGACTCCACATCGTAGAGGTGTACGTCTCCGGCATGCAGATAATTTTCGGGGCGTCACAGCCACCTCTCCGCCCCAGCGAACGCTTCCACCTGTTGCGTCTCCACAGGAACCAACAGGTGTTCCAACGGCCAGCCATCCCTGCGCCTCCGGCCGCTTCCTCAGCCGGTCAAGAGGAAGTGGTAGCGATAGGGAGGGAAGGCGAGGGCTTTAGGGAATGGAACATACAAACAAACCCAATTGGACAACCAGACTTTCGAAATGGAAGTGCGAATAACAAATATTGTTTCTAAGGAGNACACACACACACACACACACACACACACACACACACACACACACACACACACACGCACGCACGCACGCACGCACGCACGCACGCACGCACGCACGCACGCACGCACGCACACACACACACACACACACACACACACACACACATATATGTGTGATGTGTGAGTTATTAAACAGGTTAGTAGGTTATATTTTGATGTGCAGATGTACGAGGCTTAGTTGTAACAATTAATTAATTAGTCTTGTCCTGAGGAAGAGAAAATATATTCTCGAAATATCGGCTTAGAATAAAGACTTTTTAGAAAATTATTTGACCGAAATCTTTAGTAACCTACAAACTCTCTCTTTCTAGACACACACAGACAGATTAGTTTATTCTATGTAGAATCGACGAAAACGAGTAGGTACTAACAACAGTTTGATTGTGTGTATTCACGCGACCTTTGTACGTACGTAAGTATGTGCGATTGTATTTTCACTCTCTCTAGTGTGATTCTCTCACTCGGGTCCAAGTTGTTGCCACCTCTATGCGCCCCCTTACAGCGACACGAGCTTGAGACGAGGAAAGCCGCCGTGTGTACTCGGCTCTTGCTCCCGAAGCCTGCGCGTGAGGCGACCTCTATACCCAGCGCCGGCCCAGCGACATTCTAGTTGGGCAGGACGAGAGAGGCCTCATGTCCGCCGGTCCTTGACGGTATGCGAGAGGAATTTCTCGGCGGTTCAATGCCTCCTCAAGCCACTAACTCCTCTCTGCTTAGCTCTCCTGCTTCCTCGGCCATTTTCAACTTCTCCAGCATTTGGCGACATCTATATGCTTTTTATTAAGAATTATTTTACGCCCTTTAAACCATTTTTGAAAATTTTTGTTGAAATTGCTAATTCGAATTTCCTAAGGAATGAAACTTGAGAAGTTTAGGCAATAATATAGATCTCTAAGTTGAAAGTATTGGAAGTAGACATTTTTCATCATGTGAAATTATTCATTTTATAAACAATTAATGAGAGGGAATAGAATAAAAAAATCTATCTGTCCCAGCCAGGAATCGAACCTGGATCTCCTGCTATCCGGGCCGGTGCACTTACCAGTTATGCTACCAGGACGCGCTAGTTATCTCATTCAATTCCCTCTACACTACAGGAGATCCAGGTTCGATTCCTGGCTGTGACAGATAGATTTTTTTATTCTATTCCCTCTCATTAATTGTTTAAAATTTACGTGGGATAAAATACCACAACCAAATAAAATATTTATTCATTTTATCTTTATCCAAAGTATTATCTAATATTTAAGAATGCTTTTGAATTAATTTTTATTCATATTTCACTTAGAAGCGGTAGAAATATTTCTTTGCTCCTTGGACCTAGTCTGTAGACTTATTCCGAATTGCAATCCCAATTAATTTTGAAAGGAGCTGTAGGTATGGCATAAAAACACAAAACTTTTTGTTTTCTTTGGTATATTTTATATGATATACTTGATATTCTTATTGGTATAACATTTAAGTCATATTCATAATCTTTACTGATCGTGATGTACACTCTCGGGGACCCTAAAATGTTTTGGGACGCTAGCTTTCAAGATTTTTTTCTAGTTTCCTTTCTGTCCGCCTATTCTTACCTATTATTATGGATATGTGAGGGCGAAGAAGAATTATGAAGAGATAACAGGAGATAGACTGCAGTTTATTTCTAAATATTATTAAATTTTTGGTTTTATTCTGGCGTAAGTGAATACACTCGTTGAGGTTAATATATGTAAGATTTAACTCTAAGAGTATCTGCGGGATCAGACGCTGAAATTCACACTCCAGACTCCACATCATTACTAAACAAATATCATTTATCTTTAACTATGACCAATCAAATGTTTGAAGTTATTTTAGCTGTTTCCTGGATATCGATGGTTAAGACAATTTTTTAATGAAAACCAGACTAATTGATGAACATTGGGTCCTTAATTTATCTTGATTCATAATACAAAATAAAATGTTGGCTTTTAAAAATAAAATTATGCCCAATTTATTATGGAGTACATAATTTGATCTAAGCTCATAAACTACTTACAAACAACCAATGAATATGCAAAACAAAGAAAATAATTAATTTAATAATTATATTTTTTTTTCTTGTTTCCAATTTGAATATGGATTAGAAAAGAGAACATATGTTTTCAGAAGGACAGGTTTGAGTGATTGATTCACTGGACAGTTACCCTTCGATCGACCGTCTCTCACTGTAACAGGGCAATTTGTTTTGATACTTGAAATGTCCGTGTGATTGACTACCGTTCCGCTCACTGGCAATTAGCATATGTTGCTGAACACAGTTATCGAATCAAGTACAACTCAAGCGCACTGGCCCAGAATATGGGTCAATATGCCTGTACTGGACATTCCTAGGCTCCCGCTTGCTTGGGGTAGATTTCAGTCCCGTGTATGGCGGTTCCCTTGGTCTCAGCACCGAAAAAACGCTTAAGGGACAACATTTCGAGAATGAAAGATTTAGATCATGCGAGAGTCTATCTATCAATTACTATTGTATGGGTATACATAAATAATGTATACACATATATATCCAACGAAATAATCAAGATGTAAAATAAATATTATATCGTCGAAGTATGACAAGAAAGATGCAATGAGCTTCCCCTAATGATATAACCGTTCAATATTAAGTTTTAAATCAACTTGTTTCAAACCCTCTCCCTTTTACCAGATTTCTCTCGAAAAAATAACATGTTCCTATTAGTATATTGCTTCTACTTTAAAAAGCTCTTCAAATTTACGCCATTTCCTCAGAAGATTAGCTAAATATGTCCTGTTAAAATTTTAATATTCGATAATAATATAAATGATAATACTTCTTCAACACATTACTTGCATTGCAATTTTTAGCACTGAAGAAGCCTTCGTATGACATGTAAAAGCTTAGCAAAAGTAACTTTACTATTTGGTCTAGCTCGGAAGAATTATTTATGAATATTTCTGTAGACCGTGGATGTCTACGTGAACATTTTATAATACTTCAAATTATTATTCTTTCCTGATGTTTACTTCCATGACTATGTCACATTTCCACAGTCATGGAAATGTGAACTTAGGGACAGGACGTCCTTTCTCATCTTCATGATAGCCCTGAAGATGGCTTACAATGTAAGCCGAAACGTTGGCAGATAATCCTTTATTAAAAAATACATTTTTTTAAATTTGTGCTTTTTGGATCTACCTTGACCGAACTTCAAATATTTAATTTGGTTCTTTATTTTATAACATGCATATGCAGGTGGACGAATACAATCCCGTAGCGGCTCACTCGCATACACACATACGTATACTTTATGAACCACAGTACCTTTCCTCTCTTTGGCATCTACTGCGTAGGATCGGTGAAGACTTGAGAACATTTTTCCAGTCACGTCACGGGACCCTCTTAAACAGCTTGGTTTCCCGAAGGAAATTTCCTGGGACCTAATGAGAGGTTTGGATGGACCTTCTTTTTTTCAGATCTGTCCAGGGTCAGTCCGAGCGACGTTTCTATACTTCCCATTGTCCAATTCCGCCTGCAAGAACAAATTAGTCTTCTACTGTTATTGGGTTTTTTTGCTTCCCTCCTATTTTTTATTTATTTTCGCTACTCATTTTTTTAACAAATATCTTCCGCTGTATGCTCCATATCCGGAAGCCTATTTATTTTAGTTGGTTTCCAATGTTAAATTATTTACTTGTTATCTAATCTTTGATGTACTTGGGAAATTTTGGTGACAAATTTGAAATTTTTTTTTAGGTTTCTATGATGAAAAATAATAGTATTTGTCAGCGAAACGTGATTAACAAATAGTGTACGATGATATTTGATATATTCTTTTTTACATTTGCAATATCAGATAAGAACTGAAGTACACCGTACACGCTGAACACTTTGTCCTTTATTCCAACCGGACGATCTTATAAAAGTTCTTATGCATACTCCGTCTAATTGTACCCAGTTTCATGTGGTCTTTATAATTTTCTATTGTATTGTATGGTATAAGTAGATAATTCAATTTTTTTTGTTATTATTAATGGCAACAATAGAAAGAAGCTTTCAAATTCAATTTACAATTTAAAGAGTAAAACTCTCAATAGGGCTTATACAGCGAAATTATAAAAGAATGATTTTAGTAAAGTTATAATAATAATAAATAAATTAATTAAGTAAATATCCTTAACATTGCATTGTTTTCAAAGGAAATTATAGAAAATTGTTTATATTAATTATTGAATTTCAAAATTATTTAAGAATCATTAACTATGGTATTATCATCACTATTATAAGTGATTACAATAGTTATACTGTAATACTTTAAAGCTGACTAATAAAAGCTATACTTTATTATTTATGTTTATCCATAAGTCTTAAATGATCAAAAGTCGTGTGATGATAACGTGACTGTTTAAATGAAGCAACAAAATAAGCAACCCAATTTATACGTAGCCAGTGATTTACGCCATTAAATATTTAAAAAAAAAGTCTGTCTTGCTGGAACTATGTACATTAAATAAAAATTTTTCAAGTTTCATCTTAAATGGACAAAAATGGAAGTAAAAAACTAATTGGAGTAGGGAGCTCAACTAGGAAGATATGTTCTTAAATGTTTTTCATTGAATAATTTCTTCACACAATTTTTAAAAAACATAAATTTCAGGTAATTTAAAACGTATTATATTTGTTATATTTTTTAAGATTTCCAACAATAAAACATGTATATCAGGTAATTTAATTTAAAACGTATTATATTTGTTATATTTTTTAAGATTTCCAACAATAACGAAGATATTAATTGTTTTATCTAAAATGTAAATTAATTCTGTAAGTACATGCGTATGTGTATATATATATATATATATATATAGTATTCATTCTATAGCGTGATGTAGGCGAATTTCCTCTGAATAGGTTAAGTGACGAATTTTTTAAAATTAATTGATTAATTGTATAGATGTGAATATTTTCAATTTCATTACAAAAAATCTGCTCTAAACTCCCCTGTACTCAAAATTAAGCAGGCGTGATGAAAAATGGAGGACTTGGAAGTATCTGTTTAGCAAGGAACTTAGTTCAAAGGAACTTAAGTAAGGAACTTGAGTTCAAAGGAACTTAAGTAAGGAACTGTAGGAGGTGCTCGGAGTTAGTTGAGGAGTCAAGTAAATTTGCATAGAATTTATTATGGAAATGGTATTAGGTATGGATAACAGTTATACAGCTCTGTTATCATAATATGGCTTAGGATGTCCTTGCTGAGAAGTACTCTTGATTCCTTGTGGGAACTAGAAATGAATGGTATAATTCAATACACTTCTTATTTCTCTTACATACTTAAATGTAAATAAGGATAATAAAATAGTGTTATACGAAATTGAAAGCACATGAATAATGATCTAAGGAGACCAGTCCTACCACACACTCTACGAGGATATTTATAGACTATCTGTTCTTGTCGGAATATGATGTTCCAACTTTCTTTCTATTATCTATATAAAGAGAGAGATAATCTTCTTCTTGTGAGAATTATATCCATGATCAGATGGATATAAAAGTCTATATAATTTTAAATAGACTATATATATATATATATCTATTGTACCAACACCCTTGGTCATTTGAATCCCCAGATTATTTACGAAACGAATCAAACTTGTAAATTAAGGTCATAACCAATTCTTGTTGCTTCTCAGGAACCCTGAACTGATAACGACTATGGCTGAGAAATATAGGTTCTATTTATTGCCAGGTGTCTAATTTTATATTTCTTGTTACATTCAAGTCTTAGAGAGTTGAATTAAGGAATAAAATTGTAGGTAAATTTGTTGATCGTCAAATTTTATGAAAAGAGGATCAGGAATTCGGTCAGGGTAGTTGAAGAATTAAAAACAAATTTGTAACCAAAAAAGTTTTTAATTTAGCCAACGTTTCGGCTTGAATTTCATGCCTTCGTCGGGCAAATAGGGTGAGGAGGGAGAGAGAGATTCGTGCTCAACTGAGTCTACTTCATGACTACGACTCTCTCTCTCACTTTCTCTCTCTCTCTCTCTCTCTCTCTCTCCCCTCACATTCACTCTCTCTCTCTCTCTCTCTCTCCCCCTCCCTCCATCCCCATCATCCTATTTGCCCCGATGAAGGCCGAAACGTTGGCTAAAATAAAAGCATTTTGTACAATAAATGCAAGGAAATAGAATAAAAAATTCTTACTACCTCAGCCGGGACTCGAACCCAGATCTTCTGCTTGCTGGGCATTTGCACCACAGAGGCCTTGATAATACAAATGGTAGCATTCCAGCCCGGGAAGCAGGAGATCTGGGTTCGAGTCCCGTCTGAGGTAGTAAGATTTTTTTATTCTATTCCCTTGCATTTAGTGTATAAAATTTGGGATTAAATACTACAATAAATACAATATTTAATTAAAAAAACATTTTTTGTTACAAATTAGTTTTTAATACTTCAACTGCCAAGACCGAATTCCTGACAATCCTGTCTCCATTAAGGAATAAAAGTTCAAAATTCTGCAACAAGCAAACCGTTACAGTAAACTGTTAAAAGTAAATATATCGGCCTAAGTTTAGTACCATTTTATCGAACACATTAAACTTGGACACTTTTCCTTCCCCAGAATTTATTTACATCTCTACGGTTTTCCGGCAAGAAGATGATCTTGTTAGAAGCCTAGGAAAATATAATGGCTGCGTTTTGTTATTGTTTTTGTTTTATACCTGGCTTATTGTAGTAAAATTATAAAAATTTCAACTACCGAAAACTAACATACTGAATTTAATAATATTCTCACTCTTAAGAACTGTTCTTATGAATTACCTAATTTAATATGTATTTGATCTGTTAGAAACGTTTGTTAAACTTATGAGGTCTAAATGGGGAGGTTTACAATTTGAAAATTTTGTCATCCAAATGGCTACACTTAGCTCGAAATTTATACCCTTTAATACAATTTCTATATGTTCTATATCCATCTTTTTTTTTTGTCTCACGTGGCTTAAAAATTCACATCGTTTTTTTTTTTGTTTTTTTTTTATTCAATTTTTTTATATCAAAAAAAGCTCTTTAAATTATATTATATGTATGCAAGGTAATAGACTTTTAGTAATGCGTGTACAAAAACACTGTAAAGGCTTCTACTTCCTTGTTTTCCCTAAATTAGGCCTATGAATACTTGCTTGTCTTCAAGTCTGAACTGAAAACAGCTGAGAAATACTGTTTTCACGACTCGTCCTAAGCTAAAATTGAGTGTGTGTTGTTCTTGGCGCGCTTCATCTCGTCTATGTTCGAAAGAGCGAAGCTATCATTTCCACGAGATCTGAGTGTTTCTAAAATTTTTTAGATGTTTCTTCTTTGTTTTCTTTCGTCTCGGAAATAGCTGCAGTTTCCTTTGTTTGTTATTTCAAACTAAGTTCCCTACCACTTTGGTGGAGAAATCACTGAGACCGAGAAAGAAATAACTTCTTTTTTTTTTTTGTAGTTGCCGAAATTCGTTATTACCTCCTTAGGGTTAAAGGTTAATGTGTGTATGTATGAATGTATGTATGTATGTATGTATGTATGTATGTATGTATGTATGTATGTATGTATGTATGTATATATGTATGTATGTATGTATGTATGTATGTATGTATGTATGTATGTATGTATGTATGTATGTATGTATGTATGTATGTATGTATGTATGTATGTATGTATGTATGTATGTATGTATGTATGTATGTATGTATGTATGTATGTATGTATGTATGTATGTATGTATGTATGTATGTNACTATAATTTGTGTCTATATGTGTGGATTTATGATTAGACTGGGGAACAATTTGAAACTCAATTTCTGTTAAGTTAGATTTTTTAGCTGTTTTTTTTTCATAGAATTAGGCATGCTGGTTTTAAAACTGTTTTTAGTTTTCTTCTAGTATCAAGGTAGATGGGACTTACATATGTTGGCTGACTATTGTTGCAGCATCAAGCGCGAATGTACACAAACTCCACACTCCATTCTCAATGATCTCTTCGGCTTGTAGATTAAATTTCCTCGTATAATCCCATTAATATCTAATTTCAATGAAAACTGGGAAATCTGTTTAGATTACGCAGCTCCTGTGCGACAACCATTATTTTTCTTTCCTTTTCAGATTGAGTTACAAATAGTATACTTAAGTTAATATTTTTTTTTTTTTTTAGCCTGCTTGTTTAAATTATTTTTTATTCTTTCATTATATAGGTATTTTTAAAAAGAGGATTATCAGGAATTCGGTCTTGGTATTCCTGTTTTCTCATGACTGATTTAGACTCTGTTGAGTACACAAGTCTTTCTCTCCATAACGCCCTATTTACCCTGATGAACGTTGGCTAAAATAAAAACTTTTTTGGATACAAATTAATTTTTAAATCTTCAACTACCAAGGCCGAATTCCTTATAATCCTTTCTTCGTGAAACTTGATGGTCAACAAATTTACTTCCATATGCATACTTTTAATTTTTTGACAAGAATAAAGAATGGTTTTTTTGTTATAAGCTTGTTTCTTAGTACATTAAATCATTTTGCTGAATAATTAGCGAATAAACTGATTTGAGTGACTGAAATAGTAATCTACATAGGAAAATGATTATTTAATCTAATGGTATCATTATTTAGTATTTGTTCTTACGTGTAGCCTCATAACCTTGACGTTTGATGCATTTTTTTCTTATTATGCATATATTTACATTTAATTTTATTTTAATGCCTGTTTAACTAATTAGAACGATGAGTGAGGGGTTACTCGTTGCAACGATCCTCTACTACATATTATGGCACTGGACAGACTTATTTCTTGATGAGATACTACTTAAGGCGGGATTCGAACTGCAGTACCAGACTTAGAAGTTCCCTTGGGCTCAAGCTCCTTTTGAACCGCTTTGAAAGCTCCAGACAACACGTCTTGCAACCGTTCGGCTATTTGTCTGTGCGTGACTATGGAGTATTAATTTGACATAGCTCGTTTAATAACCAGTTTCCGGGTTGACACGTGCGCTGTCCTGATGTTTGCAAATCGGTTGAAGGGTATGGATCCTGTGAACCTAATCAAGGCAGTCTGACCTTCTAGCAGGACCTTCCTGCGTCAGAAAGAGCAGGGCAAGGCAGAGAGGAGCTCTACCCAGCGGAGATGCCGCCTGGGTAAAATAGTGACAGCGAAAAAAGGAATTACTGCGAGTGATTAAACAGTTTAATCCCTCAACCCAAATTTAAATTGATTGCGCCGGACACCGAATGAATCCCGTTAATCTTATCAAGGGGACTGCCTCATTCTTTTTACCCTTAGTCATTCGATTATTTCCGTCATTCCCCAAATTAGACCAGTCCAATTTATTGTATTTATTCAGTTATTTGTTATAAATTATAAAAAGAAATATGTTCTTATTGAAATGGTAATAATTATTTGTCTGTTTGAATTGTCTAAAATTTCACAAGCTTTAAGCACTTCCAGGTGTTTGTAAAAGTGTTTATATATACATATATATATATNTCTGCTACTATATATATTCCACCTAATTTCAACGGATTTTTACAGTTTAATAATTAAACTCTCTTTGTAGTTAAGTATACTTTTTCATATTCAGAAATCCGTATGTGCTTTTCTTTTTTTACTCTTAAAATTATTTTTATTAGTACAATAATTTCTATAAGTACTAATTTAATTTAGTGAAATTTAAAAATTGTCTTTTCTTTTTAGAAGTCCCTTCTTCTAATGCAGATTCCAGACAATCATCAATAAAGGAATGTACTGCGTTTGCTAGGAGAATCGGCTTGGCCTAGGGGATCCATTTGGAGTGAAGGAGTCTTACACTCCTTGTTCAAGTTCCGCCCAGAGCATTTCTTTATCGAGAAATAATGAATGATCTGGGCCATGGATTGCTTAGAATGGGGAGGCAACCTGTTGATAGCCCCTCCCATCAAGGATCTAAGTTTTGGCATATCGGAATAAAAAATAATTTAAATGTATTCCACTGATTTATATATATTTTTGTAATATTTATAACTGAGGGATGAAATAATGAGACTCCTTCACGCTTACTTCAAATTTATTGGCTCTAGCTGCTCCGTCATCAGAGCCACTTTGCCGCCTCAGAGACACGCTTTTTTTTCACAGTAGAGAAACCCAATGTCCTTACAAATTTTTCCATTTCTCTTAATAAGAAAATTTATTATTGAATTTTATATAATTGATGGAACGAGGTATCTTGAGTTATAATAAACTATTTCAATTGCTAAGCCATTCAAATATTTCTACTCTAATTTTTAATTTAGGTAAACCCCACTTCAAAGCAATCAAATTTTAACAAACTGTTTATTTTACTATTTAGTGTTTAGTGCCGATTTATCTTTTGTTTTGATGAATAAATATTTTTAATAAAGTGTTGGATTTCTGGTTACTTTCTACTCATAATGACTTATTAGTTAACAAAAAATATTATAATAATTATCTTAGTGCTATGTGCCTAACATTTCTCCATATGCGGACAACAACTAACTTCTCAACAATTGACTTTCTTCTTAGTGACTTAGGTTATACTAAGGTTAGGTTATGGGCGCCTAATACTCTCAGGTTTTCCCGAAGCAAATTCCCAGGTACAAATAAATATTTAAAAAAGATGTTGCTCTTAAAAAAAAACAAAAAAAAAACTGCCTATTTGACTTCAGTCATCACAGACATATCCGTCAGATATAGATATTTGTCTCAAATTTGGAAATGAATTATTGATTACTTTTAGCGAATTTTGACTAATTGTTGATATGTTTTGTTGTTTAGATACTTTTTTGTAAAAAAANAAAAAAAAAAAACTTTATTGAAATATTTTTTTCTCGATCGTACCTTATATATTAACCAAATATATTAGTCACTAAAATTTATGTATATTTTTTCTTAAAATCAACGTGTGCCTAAATGCAAAATAATGAGCTAAGTTTCTTATTAAAAAATAAATATTATAAAATAAAGTGTACAAATAGATGTTGGGATTACTTGATATGTGAAGAACGAATAAAAAATGTTTCCTCAATGAAGTGGGCGTAATATTTAGTTTTAATAAAACTCAAAACTCATTTGTTTATTAGTAAAATTAATATTTTAGGAGTTAAGCGACTGAATAGTCTAGAAGCTGAAATCAATTGTTTATCGTATTGAAATTTGACATGGATATGTATGGGTGCAAAAAATTTTAGTGAATTTTCGTTGTATTGTGTATGACATTGAGGTTTCAAATTCAATTATTATACTGCGCATTTTCATAGTTAACGCAGCTCGGACTTTTTTTTAATTTTGTCTGTCTTTGTTGGCCGAATTGAAAAAATTCATATGGACCATTTAAAGAGAATTATAATAAACTTTTAATAAATAATTTAAAAAAATACATTGTATTAAGATTGGAGGAGAGCTTTTGCAGATTGATTAATTAATTATTATATAATATAAT
>KZ807004.1:246020-258012 GCA_000696205.2 Oncopeltus fasciatus
ATATATTTCACGTATACTTGTCTATTTTCCTATGCAATATTAGTATGCTGGCTATAGTTTTTTGTTTTTTTTTTGTCTTTCCGATGGGTTTACTTAGATTTAACACACATATATTCTTAAATAATATAACTGAATTTGATTTCATAATAATATATTAGAACAGAAATTGATACATTGGAGTTTCCACATAAGGATACAAAACATTACAGGAGCTAATACCTCAAATAGATAATTTTTTTTTTTTTTTTAAATCTCTCTTACAGTTAAACTTATTCACACTCGTAAAAGTTATTTTTCTTGAAACATCTTTTTTGTCCAGATATCCTATTTCAGTGACATCTTCTACCCCTACGTATTCTATGAAGGGTGTAGATCTTGTCCTCAAGGAATTCTTGCAGAAGCTGGCTTTGAATGGTCTTGGACTTATTCAAATCGGCCAGCTGCGTTCTTCCAAGATGTCTGGATATCCCAGATATAACAACCCTCATGTTAAAAGGCAGCTCTGAGGAAATTGAGTGACAGTTTGAAGCAGACAGCTTATTATTCAAGGATTCTCTGGATCCCACGAGTATCTCACCTCATAGGATTTAAGAGGAGTTCCTGCTAGCGGACACTCAGGGAGAACTGATAAAGGTTACAGCCTCGAGGATACACCACTTACTCTCTGGACAGCCCATAAATGCCATGGATGATCTACCATTGCCGGCTTTTACCATGAAAGGACTCAGCCTCAAGTCCTCGGGTCTGGAAGACAGTTTCCGCTTGGGCGGGTACGAGGGTCGCCCGTCTCTCTGGAGGATTGAGCCCGTATCGGAATGCGAGGAGCCGTGAACCTCTTGGCTGAAGCGTCTTAACGCTTTGCTGCTTGTCCTCAACACTCACCAAGTCTACATGTATTTGTACACTCATTCTACTTAGGATAGTTCTTTCGTAAAAAAAAAAAAAAGTCTTTATTTTTCTCTCTAGTTAATTATTTATGTATTGACTTACATAATACATTTTTTTTTCTGTTCATTTCTTACTAAAACTTCGACCAGAAGAGTGACAGTGAGAGTGTTTTCTCTCACATGTCTTTTCCAGGGTAATAGCATAATCAGCTGGTTATGCCACTGACTAATCAGGCAAACTTGACAATCCACTGATTTGAATGAATGTCCTTCATCTTTTTTTTTTCTTTCTTTTTTTTTTTTTTTTTGCTGTGTTAGCCTCCCTTGCAACCACTTAGGGTCATTGGAGGGAGGGGCTATCTACAGGTTGCTCCATTTTAAACACCCATGGCTCAGGACAAGCTTCCATTTATAAATAAAAGATTCACCTGGGCGGGATTTGAAACCGCGGTCTAAGGATTGCGAGATCCGTACGGATCCTCTGAGCTAGCCTGGTGCCCCAAAAGTCCTTCATCTTTATTACATGTTTTTTGTTTGGGTTCGGTCAAGGTAGATCCGGAAAAATACAAAATTAAAAAATGTGTGGTTAATTATCTGCCAACGTTTCGGTTTGCAGTGTAGCCCTGAATATCATGAAGAAGAGAGAGGACCTTGGGTCACCAAGATCCCATTTTCATGACTGGAATGATCCCATTTTCAGTCAAGAAAATGGACCTTAGTGACACGACGTCCCCTCGTCCTGAAGATGGCTTACAATGTAAGCCGAAACGTTGGCAGATAATTAAAAAATACACATTTTTAAATTTTGTTTTTTTCTGGATCTATCCAACAAAAAAACATCTAATAATAATATCTACGGTAAAGAAAAAAAAAAGAAAAAACTCTCCATTTTTCCTTCTCTTTTCCTTTGCCAAAATAAATTGTTCCGATAACTGACTGATCTATTAATAGATTCGTCCAAATTTATCTGGCTGTATGTGAAATATCGATATATTTTCGATTAGAGGAATTGAATTCATACAAGAGTTACACAAATATAATACTATGTAGTATTTCTATACTATCCCCTTAGGTTTTCACCCATGCACAGGTCTGACCATTTACTGTTTCATTAACTGTAGACAAAACTACTGTTTTAAATTTCTCCAGATGAATTTTACAATAACCTGTCTCATTCCTTTTCAGATTTCTGATTATAAGTTTTGAAATAATGATTAAAGGCACAATTAGTTTTGCAGCTTAATGCAAAAAAAAATAGTTTAAAACAATTTTTATAAGTTAAAAGTAACTATTTTAAACTTTAAAAAAATTAATATTGAACTAGATTAATTGTCAGAGTTTTAAAAGCATTTTTTTTCAACTTATATCAGAGAGCTGTGATTATTAGCTCATTATTGGGCAATTTATATAATAAACGTCAATTTTCAAAACATTAAAAATTCATGTTACATGGAAAATTCATTCAAATTGATATGACCGTGCGTGATTATATTTTCACATGTACATGTGTGTGTCTTTGATATAAATAATATTGAATTCGCTTATTACAAACATTGTGTGATTGAAAGGTGTATTATTGATAACATCAGTCTTAAATTAGTGAGCGGAAAAAATAGATTCATAAAAGCTTATCTTGAATTATTACATTAAGAACATGAAGAATTCGTTTAAGATTTTTGTACCCTTTCTAGACTTCTTTGAAAAATGATTTGCTTTCACATAGAACAAAAAATGTTTTTGCAAATCCCATTTGAGACCATATGTTTTCTAAATGTAGGTAACCCGGCTTAAATATATATTACATATATAGATTATAATATTTTCAAAATTACGAACCTTGAGTGACATGCTCTAATTTACTGTGATTCTTAATTGTACATCCTTAAATTTACTTACGTCACTGTTATGGAATCTTTTTACAGAAATTTCAAATATTCCACAACTGACTTTGAGTATTTTTGTTTATATTTTTTTTCTATGTATATCTCAAGTTTTGATTAGATAGTAGAGGTATCTCATTACAATTTCACTTTTAAATTCCTATTTGATGTCAGTCGATTATTTCCTTTTCAATTTAATAACAAACAAGACAAAGCATAATACATTAACTATACCAATATGGAATGAATTGTTGACCGTTCTATGAAGAGAGGAGTGTCGGGAATTCGATCATGGTAGTTAAAGAATTAAAAAACTACTTTGTAACCAAAAACGTTTTCATTTTAGTCAGCATCAGTCATGATGTAGACTCAGTTGAGCAGGAGTCTCTCTCCCCATCACTCTGATGAAGGCCTGTAATTTAGCCCGAAACGTTGGCTAAAATAGTAACTTTTTTGGTTACAAATTATTTTTTAATTATTCAACTACCATGACCGAATCCCCGACAATCCTCTCTTCACATTAACTTTATTTTCTAAAGATATACTAATCTTTGAATATTTTACTGTAGTTTGGCTCGAGGATTTAATTAACTTAAGTAGTTGCTTTCAGTCTACTTTGTTCCATTCATGAAGGGTATTTAAATTCGGTTTTAGAAATTCATTTAGGGAATGAGCTATGCATTAGTGGAGAATGTTAAAGAGGTTGGGCGAGGAGTGGCAATCCGGCCTCATCCATTACGTTAATAAAATAGAGTGTATCCATTGTAAAGATTCCCCATATATTAAAATGTAAGAGAAAGGATATCCTACATTTAAAAAAAAACAAAAAAAACCATCTGAATTATTCCTCCTTTTTGACTTGCAGGAAGTGTGCTTTGACACTGGGGGGTGGTACTTAAGCCTCCCCCCCAGCTAATTTATGTGTCTTAAGTAATGTATTACTTGTGCTGTAAAAGTAAGGCTTCATCGTCTTCGGGGGTTGTTCGACCCGGCCATTAGCTCTATTAGGTAAAGGGTGGCGTGTCAGGGGACTGTGATTCACTCCAGAGTGATATCAAGCTGATGAACGCTGCTTTCTTGACTGAATCGCTCCAGCTTCCATGTAAAACAGCCAGAGTTTTTGTGCTTAACCATAACTGAAGGGTACTTATGACTTATTTTTCTTTTTAATCAAGTTGTCATAAAGTTGTATTGCCATTAAATAAATTTTCCAAGGATACACTTAACTTCCAAGTAGCATATTACATATCTGACGTTTACATTACTCTTTTGATTCGATTAAAATTAGTTATGTGCATTTTTCATTTTATTTTTAAACATGTTTTTTTTTTTGCTGTTCTCTGGACTTAATTTACTTGGCTGAGGCGATCTGTTTTGGATTCTCATGCCTGGCGCTGCGGGTAGTTCCGAGTCAGTGGCTTGTTCAGCCTTTATCGCGAAATAAGAGCCTTTACAGTGTTATGGAACGTCGTGTCCCCAAGACCACATGTTCATAACTTCACGCGTCTCCTCTCGCCTTCATGATAGCCCTCAAGATGATTTACAATGTAAGACTGAACGTCGGCAAATAATTAAAAGATACACATTTTTTCAAATTGTATTTTTCGGATCGACCTTGATCAACCCCCCCCCCCCCAAAAAAAATCTTTACAGTCAAAAACTCTCCGTTTAAACTATTTATTAGTGTCTTATAGAATGTAGGTATTCAAGTTCATATTCTCTATGAATCAGAAATTGGCTCTATCACGAAGACACAATTATTTTATATGTATGTTTTAATCCTCAAAGAATATTGTACTTCATGTAATATGCTATGACCTAAGATAGTTGCAGAACGAGTGGTATTTCCGTGTCAAACACAGCTCATTCAACAACATAAAGAACAATTGTTAACATCAATATTCGGATTGAGTTTCAACATTTCTTGTCTTACAGGCGTTTATATAATAATCTAAATCTCAATAAGTAAAAGGATATCGATATAAATATTTACAAATTAAGAACAATAATCCAATGGTTACAGACTATTCTTAAATTATAAAATTGACGTGTAATTTCTTAAAGGATTCGGAAAGAAATATTTAGATATCCGGAAATATGTTCACCATAGAGGTCTGACAATTCCGGTTGGAATCCCACTCTGGAGGTATTTGTAAGTTATGGAATGGGAGGTGGCTGGCGAGAAAATGTATGGGTGTGGAGGTATTTCTGCCCTACTCAGTCCAACTTCAACCCTCCAGATCCACCTTATTCAAAACTTTTTAGCAGATTTCCTTCCATGGAACCATGCTGCCATCAATTTCGTGCTTTCTACAATTCTTCACCGATTCTATGCTGAAGAAGCTTAAGTGAGCTCCCCTGAAAACCATACATTTATTATAATAAAATAAATAATGAGTATTTGTTGGGGCTTGGTCATGTTTAATAAATAAAAAAAAGAAATACATTCTTAAAATTTTTTTATTATTACCTACTAAAACGGAGATGGCTTCGCGACCTCCTGGGCCTTAATGCCTAAACTTATTGGGAGTGGGGTCGATGGGCCCCTTCTCCCTGCACAGTGATGACCATTTATTTATTTATTGTTAATTTTATTTTTATTTCATTATATTTTTTCTTTCTTTTNTTCGCTACTTGACAAACTCACGCACTGACGCATTACAGGAAAAAATTTTGGTTGTACATGATGTCTAATGTAGTGTACTGAGAAAGTGGAAAGTGATCATACGCACTTTACGAAAAGCTTTGCTTCGGTAACACATTGAGCAGAGCAATTACATCTTACCTCGATTCTGTAGGGGAAGAGTATCCATGCCAAGGAGACACGGGGATTCCCTGTTTGCTACCTCGTTGGTCTGCATTCGAGTTACGAAAGATTTATTTAAAAAAAAAAAAATTAAATTAAAAAATCTGTTGACGTTTTGGCCTACATTGTAAGCCTTCTTCAGGACCATCATGAAGGCGAGAGGGGGACGTCGTGTCACCTGGATCAATTGTTCATGACTGCATCAACATCAACATGTGTGATCCAGGTGACACGATGTCACCTCTCGCCTTTATGGTAGCCCTGATGATTGCTTGTAATGTAAGCAAAAATGTCGGCAGATAATTAAAAAATACTGATTTTAAAAATTGCATTTCTACCTTGACCGTACCCTATCAAAAATCTACTAATAATCTCTACGTTCAATAAACTCTCCATTTTAGGTAGTTAGTCTTTTAATTAAATGAGTAAGATGCCTTCATGGTAGCTCTGAAGTTGGTTTAAAATGTAAGCTGATAATAAAAAATACGTTTTTTTTTCTAAATTGTATTTTTTTGGACCAATCTTCTGATCTTTGGAGCCCAATAAATTCTCTACCAATAATCTCTTCGGTCAAAAACTCTCCATTTTAAAATGAATAATATTTTCAGTTTATTATATATTTATTATAAAATATTACTATTTNACCTCGTTGGTCTGCATTCGAGTTACTTGCCTGCTTGTGACATTCTGCCATTGAAAGTGATCATACGCACTTTACGAAAAGCTTTGCTTCGGTAACACATTGAGCAGAGCAATTACATCTTATATATTTATTATAAAATATTACTATTTGTGTGAGTGTGTGTGTGTTTATTACTAGTTTTGCTAAACAGATGGGAAAATAAAATCTATATTATCTTAGTTATTATTAGTGTTAAAAATAAATTTATTGATTTTAACAGGTGAAAATATAACTTTTTTACTCTTTATCTTTTAAAAAAAAAGAAGATTTTTGCTTAAAATTCTATTGAAAAAGATATTTAAGCAGGCCTATAAAAATTGAACGACTTCTTAATGGGTATGCGCTAATGCGACTATAACTTATTCCTTGTTGTCTTTTGGGGTTTTTAAGATTAACTAAGCCATTTAATATTATTTATGTCCATCTCTAATGAGGTCAACAGACTCGGGAAATCTACAGCAAAATAACCTTCTTTTTTTTAATAATTTTTCTTTTTCCTTCGTTCATGAGTTTTATACTGGAACTGAGATGTTTCACGTGAACATGTAACTGGCGTAGAGGTTATTCTAATAGTTACTTTTTCTTATAATAAAAAATTCTGTTTGTTTACTCTGTATTCATTCTTTCAAGAATTATTTTTTAAAGTCACTGTTAAAAAAATATAAATAAATTGGTTAAAAATATTTAAAATTAGAATATTTATAAAACTTATAATTGATGTATGTGTATTTGAAGGTATATGAGAGTTGTAAAAGCCGAAGAGAAACTCATGAGATACGCGTCGCGCGATACAGGTCAATTTATTAGACCTCCGTGCTACATCATTTATTGAATTTAGGAGCCTTGGCGACCTTATATTCCATCAAAATAGTTTACTTTTGGGCAAAGATATATACATATCATCATATACATGATAAAGTAATGGGGTATAAGTCTATTCTGAATTTGTGAACGACACATTTAAACTTCTTTGCAATTTTGAAGCTTCAATTATGATTTAAACGAATTTACATAAAATAATTATTGTGTTTGAGGGTGTGCTATACCAAAGTTTGATTTCATATTTTCTCTTTAATAACAAATATATCAATGTACAAATTCCTCTGTTTTGAATAACTATTTCTAATTACCAAAACGTACGATAAAGTTAAGGATAATATATTACTATAAATATATGAGACATTCACTATAGAATATTATATAAAAATTTCAACATATAAGAAAAGTTTTTAAGATAAATAAATCAACTTTTTAAACATTAAATTGAAGATAGTATTATTGTTATTTCTATAAGTATGAAATATAGTTACATTAGATTATATAAATAATAATTAATTACAATATAATTCTATTGTATTATATTAGATAATATCCTTATTTAGAGTAATTATTTAAATTTCAGTTTTTTTTTAAAGTTAAATTTAATACTTCTGGGTTTTATGTATTAATTGTTATTTTTAATAAAATAGTATATATTAATAAATAGTAGAATAATAAAATAGTATCACAAGTGATAAACTTGTTAATATAAGTTTCTTTTGGTTTCATGAGGTAAATTTAATATGCGAATTCAGGAAGAAATCACAAAATAAGTCAATTATAAAAATATAAATTTTATTAGATTTTCATATAAATAAATAAAGTAAGAATATTAATACTAATTCAGTTAATAAACTTCAAAATAATGTAGTAGCTGAATATCGATAAAATATATTTGCGATGATCATATAGTATTTTTGTGGTGACCAAAATCTAGCTCACAATTTTGACAAGTAGTCAGGGCTGAAGATAGTGACTTTCTTTCACTCTGACTTTAAAAAAGAAAAACAATCCCTATTGTACTAATCAGATAGTAATAGTGTATTTTGTATTAGATTTATTTGATGTATTATAAAATTGATTTTAATTGCCACAAAACAATTTTAAGCAGTCATATTTAATGATTTATTGCTTGCGTGTAATGAATTAATAATGTCATTAGTTGGGTGTATGAGATTGTGCATATGATAGACATAAAAAAATTAATATTGTTATCATGTCGTCTCCTAGCCTGGATAACATGACCATCGGTGATTTTTATCTGAATAAATAAATTAGAAAAAAACAAGTATTTAGCTGTGAATTTATCTTGTAATTGCTTTACTTATCTTTCTATAGATCACTTTTATTTTTAGCTGTATGTGTACATTACGTAATAGAATAATAATCTTAAATTAAATTAAAAAATAGTCCATAAAATCTTGATAATTTTCCTTCTAGTCTAATATTTTCTTCAAAAACTATTCTTCATCGGTAAAAATATATTTATAATCATCAATGGATAATGAGTCCTAAAAAGTGAGTAAGAAAAAAAAAATCATCTTGATTTAGGTAATAATAATAATTCTAATAATAATAAGAACAATAATAATAATTCTTCAAGGTCTAATTATGATGTAAACAAAGGAGGGGGGAGTCTGTCGGGGTCTGGCAAGAAACGATCAGTCATTGAGTAGAGCAATTACATCTTACCTCGATTTTGTAGGGGAAGAGTATCCATGCCAAGGAGACACGGGGATTCCCTGTTTGCTACCTCGTTGGTCTGCATTCGAGTTACTTGCCTGCTTGTGACATTCTGCCATTGAAAGTGATCATACGCACTTTACGAAAAGCTTTGCTTCGGTAACACATTGAGCAGAGCAATTACATCTTACCTCGATTCTGTAGGAGAAGAGTATCCATGCCAAGGAGACACGGGGATTCCCTGTTTGCTACCTCGTTGGTCTGCATTCGAGTTACTTGCCTGCTTGTGACATTCTGCCATTGAAAGTGATCATACGCACTTTACGAAAAGCTTTGCTTCGGTAACACATTGAGCAGAGCAATTACATCTTACCTCGATTCTGTAGGAGAAGAGTATCCATGCCAAGGAGACACGGGGATTCCCTGTTTGCTACCTCGTTGGTCTGCATTCGAGTTACTTGCCTGCTTGTGACATTCTGCCATTGAAAGTGATCATACGCACTTTACGAAAAGCTTTGCTTCGGTAACACATTGAGCAGAGCAATTACATCTTACCTCGATTCTGTAGGAGAAGAGTATCCATGCCAAGGAGACACGGGGATTCCCTGTTTGCTACCTCGTTGGTCTGCATTCGAGTTACGTACCTGCAAGTTACATTCTGCCATTGAAAGTGATCATACGCATTTTACGAAAAGCTTTGCTTCTGAAACACATTGAGCTGTGGAATTACATCTTACCTCGATTTTGTAGGGGAATAGTATCCAGGCCAAGGAGGCACGGCAGCCAAGGCAGCCCTGAAGATGGCTTAGAATGTAAGCCGAAACGTTGGCAGATAATCTTTTAAAGAATACATTTTTTTTAAATTTGTATTTTTTTTTTGATCTACCTTGACCGAACCCCAGCTAAAAATCATCTAATAATAATATCTATGATAAAAAAAATTCTCCATTTATTGTTTATTATTCATTAACTTGTTCAGTTTACATTCCGTGCTGTCATTGGACATTGTCATTTTAGAAACAAGCGATGATTTAATTCATTGAGTGAATATACTTATATCAAACGTATAAATTTGATTTGTTCCTATTTTTACTTCCTTTATACAAAATCGTTGAAGAAGGATATTTTTGATTAGTCGTGTAAATTTACTATCATGTGAAACTGATGCATGATTTTCTTTATGAGTAATCTTCCCAAAATTAAGATGAAAAATTTTAGTCATTTGGAGTGCTTCATTTTATTTCAATGAGCTATATATTGTTTTGAAATCAATATGCTTATGATTTAGTTTAAGCTTCGATTTTATATTTATAGTTAGCAAGATGTCACTTTTGGAAGAAAAAGTTTATTTGGATTCTACTGAATATTTAAAATATTTGAGCTCCATGGGAATGGAAAATTAATCTCTACTTATGATGTTACGAATTTCAGCAATTTTAATGCAGTTAATTGAACAATGTATTCTTTTGAAATAAAAAAAAAGAATTTTATTGGAATTTATAATTATTTAAAGACTTCTCATTTGTCTTTAAATAATAATTGCTTTTTAAATTTTACCCATATAATTTCAGTGCATTGTATGCGAAATTTGACGGTCAGTTTGAAAGAATAAATACAGTCATTTCCAAAAGATTAATAATAGATGTGCTTGAAATTTGCATAGTTTTTCGATTTCTCAGGACCTCAATATAAGACCGGTTTGCTTTAACATTTAAGATTTTATTTTTTGTTGCAGTTTTTGAAAATAATTATATTTTACATTCATTAATCAAAGTAATTATATTCTCCAGTTTATTTCATTATACAAAAATCAATTGTCAAACCGTCATGAAATTTTATTTGCATTATGCTAATATATTTGTCTTCATTTATCACATGCTGTAAAAATTTGATTTCATCTTCTATATAACATATTCTAAGTATATGTTTAGTCAGTGATCCGTAGAGTGTTTTCTTTTGAGGAATATTATTAAAGATGTGAAGTAGGTTAGGGGCAGTTCGATAAAAGCTGATTCCGCACTGTGAATATAGCAACCATAACATTTCTCTTACTCCAAGGTATCTGGATAATAGCGAGAATCGGTAAAGATTCTGCTCTCAAAATCCCCGGGGAAATTTGTGGAAATTATGAGGAAATGAAAATTCATATTTTCTACATTCATATTGGACATATACTGGCGTTCGGTGGAAATGAATGCGTTGTCTTGGAATGATGGAAATAATTTATGGTTGAACTGAACTGGCATGAGGCGAAGGTATTATTCTCTGGATTTCCCAAGGAAATCCTAAAGTGATTTTCTTAATTACAACTTCCTGAACTTAAAATATGTGCATATTCAATGCCCTAGAATAATCAAGGATTTCAAGTAATTTAAACTATTATCAGCTGTGATCTCACTTTTTATTAATTCAAAAAAAGTTGAGTTCAGAAAATTGAGCGGGAAAAGTTATATAACACCAGGCTTTTTTCTTTTATGAGAGGAAGGTTTTAAAATACTCTTATCGATGTTTTAAATTATGTCCATCTCAAAGAAGAAGCGTAATCAAAGCAGTTTTCCGTATAAGACAAATATGTTTGTGTGTGTGTGTGTGTGTGTACACATGCGGGTTCCTATGTATATACATGTATTGTATGTATACATACACAGATACGAACTGGACAACCAGGACTCGAATTACGCTAACCATTTACACTAAAGACCTAAACCCAAGGATATACACAACACTATGGAACTGTTGCTTAGAAAAGAAGAAGGACGTAAGATAGATATACTGGAAAACTTGGAAATTTACAAAACGAAAAGATAAGAAAAAATTGTAATTAATGAACAACTGAACACCCACTCAGACACTAAATTTAGACCACTACTCTCTCTGAAACAAACAAAACATCGTAAATTAGCAATGGGCCCACTCACTGACCAACTCACAAAACGACTTAAGATAGAATAACCCATATAAAACAAACATACGAATTCGTACAAACATATTTAAATGCAACCACACCATCCACAATACATCGAGGATGGAGGAAACCAGGAGATCCTAATCTTCGCTACTTGACAAACTCACGCACTGACGCATTACAGGAAAAAATTTTGGTTGTACATGATGTCTAATGTAGTGTACTGAGAAAGTGTACGGGATAATGTTTGGCCGAGAAGAAGACTGTCCAGTGGGTCAGGACCCCTCAAAACACACACACACACACACATTAATATATATTATATATATA
>KZ807004.1:258125-274331 GCA_000696205.2 Oncopeltus fasciatus
TATATATATATTTAATAAAACACTCGCGGCTGGTGGGATATAGAGTACAGTACACACAAACACACACAATAAAAAATCACAAGGAGCAAAATTTTTGGGAATCTCTTGCCCTTCGTCGGTAAGAAGTGAAGAGAGACTGACCTCTGGAACACTGACTCCTCACTGACGAGGGGAGAGATGCCAAAAAAATTTGCTCCTTGTGATTTTTTTTTGTGTGTTTACTGCACTCTCTATCCCACTTGTTCTTGATAATTACACATCACAGCCACGAGTGTTTTATTACATATCTTAATATATATGTGTGTGTGTGTGTGTTTGAGTTCATTCATGGTAGAACACATTTGTCTGAGGTTCGCGTCTAAAATAAAAGACTTCAGTAAAGTACCTTCTATCTGAAATTTCATCGATGCAATGAAGGAAATTTCATGGGTGAATTTGAAGGGGGGCTGGACCCACTGGGGGGGCCCACTTAGGTTGTCTAAGGGCAGGTGATGCCTCGCTAGCTGTGGGCGGGCGGGTACTGCTGGCTGGAGTTAATTGCCAAGGTGTCCCCTGTAGCTAGGGCTAAATTAGATAGCCACCCCCTGGGGACATCTCGCCACCAGGACACGTCCTATTACCGACCCTGGGCTAGGACAGGTCTCTCTCTGCTTCATCTTACACTATCTGACAATTTTCCCTGTCCCCCCTCCCTAACCATATAACTCTCTTATCCGTGTATACGTGTACGTCTTCTGGTACGCGAAGAATATGGTGAGATGCATTAACTAAGAAGCTTTCCTACTTTCATTAGACAGAAATTAGAATGTATAAATGAAGTTTCAAAAGTAAAAAATAAATTTATATTGCGAGCCGAAAAGTACAGTATCAGTAAAAGATAATGTGTCTAATTTTGGCTATAGTCCAACCAGATTGCAGTATTACGAGTACCAATTCCTTGTACGCTTAAATATTTTCTTTGATTTATGTTTCTCTAGAAAATACATATTGTTTTGCAGTGTTAAATTTTTTTTGGTATGTGTCTTGCTCTTTTTCTATATTCTATTGAGTTTTGTTTACTAACAGTAATGGGGCTCTTTTTTAAAACCTCCCTTTCTTCCTTTTTTGATTTTCATACTCATCAAATTGTTGCGGAAAAAAGCTCAAATACTGAATTAGTTTGCGCTTAAAGAGCTTACAAACAAGTATATACTTGTACTAATGCATATAGTGTTATAGCACAAAGCTACATAGCTGCATTTCCTTGAAGAAATTTCCAATAATCAGCAGATTATTATTATATTTGGCTGGAAACTGGCCACGATGTCTGGAAGATATGCTTGTAGCCTTGTCGCTTAAACTTTAAATTATATTTATATTTATATTTATATTTATATTTATATTTATATTTATATTTATATTTATATTTATATTTATATTTATATTTATATTTATATTTTTCAATGGAGTATATATAATAATGTAGCATATAAAATTATACAACTAAGTAATAGCATTTTATTAATTAATTTAAATGGACTTTTAAAAACTATGTAATTATATTATATTACTAGATCAGAAAAAATATTTAAGCAAATTTGGTAATAACTCACAATATTGCTACAGCTAGAAGTCCCATCCTCTAAGTGACAAGATGCAATACGGTCTCCATATGAGATGTAGATATCACTCTTCTCGTAGTCAAAAGTGATGCTTGTTGGCTTGGAAACAGCAATGTTGCTGTAGTTGGAGAGAGTGACATCTGAAAGCCAGCGAGATGTCTTGTAGGGGTCATAGTGGCGGACCCCTGAGTCACCAGCAATCAGCAATTTGGCGGCATCACCTGAAGTCATAAAACTCTGGAATAGCTCTTTCTTTTTATAGAAAGTTCAAGATTTTAACCATTAAGTNTTATTATAATTATTATGAATCCTAGTCTAATTTGTAAAACTCTATTCCTTTCTGTAGATAATGAAGAAAAGCCAGAGTTTTATGTAGGTTAGGGTTGGAATTTTTTAATTAAAGGGTCTGCATGAAGAGGGGGGGGGGCACGTAAAGAGAGGAAATTTATAGTTTGTTTCGAAGAAGGGGATATAAAGCTATGCGAAGAGTTTGTTTTGAGGATATTAAAAATGCTCAAAAATCATTTTCATGTTTACATTGGGGGATTTGTCAGCAATAATGAAGTTGGGATCAGTGTTTACCAAGCTGCCCCCTTTTTTAGCCACCTACCATTTTCGCATATAAGAAAATTAAATCTTCTATTCAAAGATGATTTTAGTTGGGGTTCGGTCAAGGTAGATCCAAAAAACACAAATTTAAAAAGTGTATTTTTCAATAAAGGATTATCTGCCAACGTTTCGGCTTACATTGCAAGTTATCTTCAGGGCTGTAAATATACAATGTCATGCGACTACAATTATAATATCATTTGGATCTACCTTGACCGAACCCCAACTAAAATCATCTATGAATAATATATACGGTCAAAAAAACTCTCCTCTTAAATTTTCTATGTCTGTTTTTCGACCGGTCTTTGTCTTTCAAAGAACCAGAGATTATAAATCGCAATTTTAGCCATTTGTATTTTTTTGAGTGTACATTCGTCTTTTGAACGTTTACGTACATTTTGATACTTTTTTGAACAATTTTTGGACTTTGACCAATCGTCCCCAAAGTTCGCAATCTACCTCGTGAGAGGTATCAAACGAGTCGCTAGATAGTCTACAGTAGACTGTCGGAGGCAGCGGCCCTTCTACCATAGGAGAATACGTATCCTTCCTTCAGTCCTCCTTCGACACTAGCTTGATCAAGTAACCGATTTACTTGTGTACTTGAAGTAAAATTAGACCCTTTAATTACTGACACTGATTGCTTTTTTTTTTTTTTAATTTCTAACTAAAGGTATGTATTATGTCATAGTAAATTTTACTTATATTTTAAACCAGTAAAATAACTCCTTACGCAAAAACTGGTCAATTAATGAATAAAGTAAATATTATTTAAATTCAAATTTTAAAGTGATTTTTTTTAAATGAATAAGAAATGTGAAATTTTTTTGGAACACATATCGTTAACAGTTTTAAATCAGTGTAATATTAAGGTTTAAGATTTTAATATTTTCTTTACCTCTTCATTTTTTCTGAATACCATGGTGCACTATAGAATTACTCTAAATCCAGGTAATCCAGGAACAAATTACAATAGTACACAAATTTTAAATTATTAAATATTTGAAAAATATTAAAAATAATGATAAAATAAATCTATACGATTTAAATAAAGATATAATAAATTTTAGTTGAATGTATAATAACTTGGTTTAGAATAAAAAGAGAATGAATTTAGGAGTATTTCATAAAATCTGTATTCAAGAATGACCTTGGATATTTCCTTGAGTGCATTTTTTTAATGTCGCAATTAGTCATTTGCTTCTCCAAAGAATCGTTCTTCGAACAACAATACCGCAGCTCTTTGCAACAAGAAAAAAGTTAATAAAACTTCTTTCGATTAGTTTTTCAACATAATATACGAAGGCAAACAAACAAATGACAGGGTGTCTACGCTGTAGTCCTACTGTTCGTCATTGCAGTAAATTAAAGGATGCAAAACTTCGCACTGATATTTCTTCAAATTAGCCCCAATAATGAAAATTTAAATTGAAACAAATTTTATGACACAATGCGGTTTTGTCTGCCACATTAATTAGCCTTAATTGTGACAGAAGAATGACGGAATTGCGTTCTCTCTATCTTTATCGCAATTAGGATGAAGGCCGGAGATAATAACTCTTTGGTTATAAAAAATAACCTTCATCGGGATCAATGAGTAAAACGTTTTATGTGTAAGCGTGGAGTGAGCGAATTTCCTCTTGTACTGGAAGATATTTAGCAAACGCATTGTTTTCGTTTGAAACAAAAGTTGCGATCTACTACTCGAAATCATTGAACTAATACATTACTGTAATTTATTAACTACATGTAATATATTAAGAAATATCTACATGTAATTTATTAAGAAGTTGGTTTATAACTTACAGACTTACCAAAAGCATGGACAGGTAGATATTTTTCAAATTTAGCGTAAATAATTGTTAACATATATGTGCAAACACTAATAAAATTTAACCTGAAATAACTCATCATGTCAGAAAAAAAAAATAATGCCTCATGAGATTTAAATCACACTCACACACATATGATCCAGAATAGCGAATCCTGAAGGAATGTTCCTATCCAGGTTATTCCCATAGGAGATTTATTGACAAATGTTTCGTTTTTTTTTCTTCTATCCTACGTACTTGACTCAAAAAGTGAAAAATATTTATTTCATGTAACATATAGATTCCAAATTTCATCGAGAAACAGTATACATTTTGGCGCCTATAAAACGTTTTATATATATGTATATATATATATATATATATATATATATATATACATATGTGCCTGTTAACGCTCTATACACCAACAGTTATAATACAGTTACGCAATTTACGTAATTACAGAAATTCCCTTATTTTACAGTGCTTCTATTTACAAATAAAATATTTAAAAAGATCTACTGAGCAGAATCAATTAGGAATTTTGTGAAAATTGCGTCGGGAATAATGCTTCACTTTCTTCAGGAAACTAGCTTAAACACAATGATGTTTGCTTTCAATTCATTATTTAAAGAAATAATGTGTAATCGAATGTGATAATTTTTTACCTAAATGAATTTAAAATAAGAAAAAGAGAAACACAAGATTATTACTTATATAAATTTTTTTGTCGTATTTAATCCCACGTAAATTTTAACAATTTTTAGTGAAAGGGAACAGAACAAAAATCTAACTATTTATAAATAGTCTAATACCATTACACAAATTTATAAAATTAAAATTTAAAAGTAAATAACGAGAGTCATTTAAACAGCTTGAGAATGTCAGCTCCGCCGAGCATATGATGATATATTCGTCTGCCTCGGAGGTTAGACTCTCGACACTAGTGCGGGGAATTTAATACCTTAACAGACCTGTCTTGGTAGCATAAGTGGGAAATGCGCCGGGCCGGAAAGCAGGAGATCCAGGTTCGAGTCCTGGCTGGGACAGTTAGATTTTTTTTTCTGTTCCCTTGCCTTAAAAATTGACAGGATTATTACATTCGAGCTGTATTTTCGAATTTAAATTTATTTTCTCTTTTATGTTTCAATGTTGCTATTAGAAATTTTTCATTCAATTTGGTGGTAATCCAGAAGTGTGATTACCTTTGACGCTATTATCCCCCCCCCCCCATTAGCTTTCGCGATTTTGTGTGAGGATTTAGACCTAGTAAATCGGTCCCGAGTAGACTGACGTATCTCATTTCTTCGAAGGCATTTACTTACTTCGTGTCCGGGGCCAATTCAGAGCATTGCATTACTTATTCTTCAGATCTAGGCATTATAAGCGTAATTACTATATTTTGTAATTAATTAATTCCGAAAAAACCTTGCCTCTATGAATTATTATATTTTTACGGAAATTGTTAAGCATGATATTTTAAGTAGACAATAAAGTCTACTTTAAATATCATGCTTAACAATAAAGTAGGGGTTCGGTCAAGTTAGATCCCCCAAAAAAATACAATTAAATAATTGTGTATTTATTATTGTCTTACATAGTAAGCCATCTTGAGGGCTATCATGAAGGCTAGAGAGAACTTCGTATCACCTGGATCCCGTGTTCATGACTGACGACAGTTCAGGATAGCTCAGTCATGAACATGGGATCCAGGTGACACGAAGTCCCCTCTAGCCTTCATGATAGACCTCAAGATTGCTTACAATGTAAGACAATACACATTTATTATTATTATTATTATTATAGGGATTATAGCATCAAAGGTTATCCCACTTCTGGATTACCACCAAATTGAATGAAAAATATCTAACAGCAGCTATGAAACATAAAAGAAAAAATAAATCTAAATTCGAAAATACAGCTCCTTAATAATCTTGTGTTTCTCTTTTTCTTCATTTAAATTCAATTAATTATTATTAATAAAAAAATTATCAAATTCCATTATACATTATTTCTTTAAATAATGAATTGAATTATTTCAATTCAGGTGGCACGACGTCCCCTCTCGCCTTTATGATTGCCCTTGAGATGAATTACAATGTAAGACAATAAAAAATACACATTTTTTTATTGTATTTTTTTTTTTTTTAGGTTCTACCTTGACCGAACCCCAACAAAAAAAAATCGACTAATTATTCTCCATTTGAAGCTTGATATTTATATTTATAAATATTAATTAAGTTGTGGTTTATTATCCCACGTAAATTATAAACAATTAATGAGAGGGAATAAAATTAAAAACATTCCCCCCGCTTGTGTGGTTGGAATTTAATAAGTTATCTAGCTCGTCCCGGTTGTGTAATGGAAACATTCCGGCCCTGCAAGCAGGAGATCCAAGTTCGAGTCCTGGCTGGGAAAGATAGATTTTTTTATTCTATCCCCTCTCATTAATTGTTTCTTAATATTTAAAGATTATTAATAAGTTAGCAAATATAAAAATATGCGTTCAATGTTGATAAATGCAATGCTATGTAGATAGGGGTATTTCAAGAGATGACAGAGTACATTTCCAAGATTGAAACGTGTATTATACCTTCGTTGCGTTCTACTGTGGTGTAGTATGCAACTCAAGCGGTTATTGGACGGTAGGGGGAATGTTTGGGCTTGTCGAAGCTATGGCAACTCTCAACACTGAACGACCTATATCGACTTCCACCGGCTTCATTGATAACTACCTTTATAGAGGTTCTTACCTCATGTTAATCGACGCTTTTTATTTTCTGTGCTTTAAATTGCTGGCAAAGATGTGTATTGCTATAGAATGAGGAATTTTTTTTAGTTCTTATCTCATCGTTATCAGAGTTGTCTTCCCGACCGGTGACTAGCACACTCTTTCGGGTTTTGTTCCAGTTGGCGTTCCAGAGAAGCTGCTGACACGAGGAATACTATTACTATGCATGATGACACATGTCGAAAGGAGTGTGAGGCAGCCCGGTTCGATTTCCTACATCAGCTGTAGGCGGCTGGATGTATATTGCCTACCCGTTATTCCCTGAGAAACCCTACCACGAGAGCCTTCCTTACCTTGTCATTCGCTATCCCACGAGTCTGGATATCGGGAACATTACTGCTGTCTGAATATCGAGGGTTTCACATCGGCATCAGTTCCAATTCGTTTCTTTCATCTTGGATCCTTCCTTCCACCCTTCATATTTTTACTCCTGATATTTTTACTATCAATACAGGAGTTGGCGACCAAGCCAGTCCTTCTATGCTAATTTTAGGTAATGCTTTGATCTTTTCTTGCCTGAGCTGCAACCTGTTTTACCTGTCACTTTTCCGACTTTGTTTACCTTCAGCCTTAATAAGTCTGTTCCATCTCACCCCTGCCTTTTGAAATATCCATCATTTCCTTACTATGTCTAATAATAATCCACAATCTATATTTAAGTGTAAAGTAATCTACCCCAATCATCAAAATTTAGGCCTATTTAGATTCTTTCATATTAAATTTTCATTAGTTCAGTAATTGGGTTTCTTAAAATTGGGGGGCGCCAGAAAATTTTTAAGGGACTGCATACATTAGCAGGCCTTGGAAGTATGACGTTGTAAAAATAAAATTATCTTACCTTTAGAGTTAGTAAAAATAGGGTCCGCTAAAATTTATATTACACACCCCCCCCCCACGCACACGCACACACGCACTCACACACACACGTGTGTACTTGATTGAGAGTGTGTAATTTTTGAAATAGTGAAAGCCAATAAAGAACTCATAGCTCATGGTTTGCATTAAGAGGCTTGAATAAAAAATTCAAGCCTCTTAATGCAAACCATGAACTATGAGTTCTTTATTGGCTAAAATCGTGAAGGCTCATGAAATATCAGTACATCTTCCTTATTATTATAGTTAGAAAAAACAATCTAGAATAAAATTATATGGTGGTGTCATTGGTCACCAATGGGATTGTCAGTGAATGTCATTTTTACTTTTCATTGTAATAAAATTACAATTTTTTTGTTTATTCAACAGAATGTAATAAATTAAAGTTAAAAAAAAAAGAATGTAATTATATAAGTTTGTTTCATAAATTTAAAAACTATTTGACAATAAAATTTCGAGAATAGGGCGGAACTCCTAATTTTTAAAATATAGAAAACAAATTCTGTATTTAAAGCATTTCATTCTAACAATTTCGGTTAATAATTCTTGGTTGGAATCGGATAAGTGGGAGGATGGGTTTGAGAGAGATTATTTATAAACGCAATGTCTTCGTCATCATATGAGTTACAAAAAAGTTAATAGGATATAATAAAACATAATTTTCTTATGATTAATTTCTATTACGTTTTTACGAAGAACGTATATTACGAAGAAATTTACGATTGTAGCTATGATGAGTGAGCACTTCCCCCACTCAACCTTTCAGACCAGTCTTGAGAAAACTTTAGTATCATACATTTTATATTTATTGTTCTCTACGGCTTGTAGGATTAAATCAGTCATTTACTTTTATTTATATAGGTCTTTAATGAAACATGGGAAATCTGCTTAGATTACGCAACTCCTGCGTGACGGACAATTTTTTAGCTTCTGGAATGTAGGGTTGATGATGGTTCGTTGAAAATTTTCAAAAGTCGCGTCATGGCACCAACGTGAATATATTGATTTCCCATCGGGTAATCTGCTAAAACATCTGGCTAATAATTTGGATTATTATTATAACTTCAAATTAGCCGGGTAGAGTTTTGTGATATATTTTAATAAGAGATGGTGGCTGATAAATGGTGACAGCTTTATTAAATACCTCCACGTTCCATAATTCACTTCCTAAAACTCATTTCAATTAAATGTTTTTTACAATTTGAAATTATTTTTTAGTTGTCATTTATAAATTATACTCAATATTTAATAAACATTTGAAGAGTCAAATAACAATTAAATTTTTTTTTTACTAAGGTGACTTACCTTATTGTAAACACCAAAGGAATTGAGTGAGCTTTTGTTTCTGGGAAGAGATTGCCCAGTGTGGTACACAATTTCACAATGACAGAATAAGGAGTCCCAGACAATTTATTATATTTCTAAATATTTAGTTATTATTTTTTTTTATGAACGCATTGAAACCCTTAGAAAATTAAATTGTTTCGTTTAATTTATTTCCGCAAATTAAATAGATGGGAGCTAGATTTAAATTTTAATGGTATTTAATATTTATTGGCTAAAATCGTGAGGGCTCATGCGAGATCAATATCTAAAATATTATCATCTTCCTTATTATTTATTTGAATCGCACCGGGAGCTAGAAAAAAAACTCTTCAACTCAGCCAGGGATCAAACCCGGGACCCCCACTATCCGGGCGGGTGCGTTAACCAACTACGCCACCGAAGGAGCAGAGAATAATTTCTAGTTCCCCGCACTTCACTCCGAGTCTAACCATTAAGTATGACAACATATCGTCTTGTACTCGGCGAAGCTAAAATTACTAGCTATTTATTAGACTCTCGTTTTGGCAAAGGTCCACAATCTTACATTCAACTCATGATTATCATACCTTCTATTATCCGTCTTCATTGGTTTCTGCAAACCATATTCTGTTGGCGAGCGCTTTCGGACATTGTCCATCTTCTTGGCCGAATACATACGTACACTGTCACTGTTTGCATTCAGTGATACTGTATAGTATGAGTATGGAAGGTAATATAGTTCCATATTCATTGATAGTGAAAATAACCTTTTAGATTTTTTACCTTCAACTCATGATGGTTATTGTGGTAATGTAATCCCACATTCATTATTAATTTGAATCGTACAGGGAACTAGTAAAAAAATACTCTCTACTTCCCTGGCTGAGATAGTAAGATTTAAGAACAGACATTATATTTTTATGTTCCCCTATATAGGATCTGATTGTCTCTTGATTCCTCCGAAAGATATCTCCTCATAAGATCCGAGCCATTTGCACGAGGCGGGACTTGACAAAGCAGGAGCCGTTCGGAATGGATACATGCGAGGGCGCGAACAACGTCTCCGTTATGCGTTTGTGTATGCGAAGCGATGTGCGGGCGCAAACCGGACGTACCTCGGCATGCGCCCCAGGACCGTGCCTCATTTGGTGCGCACGCGTCGGCCCGTTATGCACCCACTGCTTATTATTCCGTCCAGTGGGCTATGACGCCTTCCGACTCTTCCGTTGCTGGAGTTTTAAGATTCCGACCTCTATGTTTGGCTTCAAATTTAAGTACCACTCCTGGTGAATGACAAGATACCAGGCGTCACCTAATATGCATTGCAGCACGCGTTATTCCAACACGATACCCTGAACTAGTTTGGCATTAGGTTCATGGAATATCTTATACTGCGTTGGCGTTTATTCTGACTAGTCAATGATTCAGCGAAACTCTGGAACAGGATGCTTACTGATATTGTTCAATTGTTATTTCTGCTCTTTTAAGTCGTTATATATCCATGGAGTAGCACAAAATAAAACATTTTTTTTCATTTATCAGCTATTAGCGAAATGGGTGTTGGGGATTGTGAGGGATTAAGAATCTATTGGACATTACACCAGCAGAAGAATCTATGACATCCAGATGTCATTGGGTGTCCATAAATTTCCCATATTTTGATTGTTTCTGTTAATTAACAATGATTTATTAAATAAGGTATTTTGGTATTGGATTGTAATGGCAACACTGCGTTGGTTGAGAAAGGAGGTTCTGTATGAGGTTACACTCTCCATGTTTTTCATGTTGATATAAATAAAAGCACGTTTCACGTTTCATGAATTATTTTTATGATTAATTATCCCCATAATCCTTAACAGTTTCGACCTCAATAATATTCTAAAGAAAGTTGGAACCAACACGCTCTACTGCTTTCTAGACATACATATAGAATCTGTAGCATGTATCTGTAACATTTACAATGAATACCTTAAGGTAAATAGGAAGGTTTTTTTTTTTGCAAATATAGAGACAACAGAGTAAGGTGGTCGAGAAGTACCTGTTAGCGATCAGCTGGTTTAATAGTTCCTTGAGCCCCATGTTATTTATAGCCGTGTTTACCTCGTTTCTGCCCCGGGGGCAATTTCAGTGGAATCCAGATTGATTACAGTAGAATTCCAAAGAGGGTCGGCAACCCAGCAGCGTAAAATAGGGTAGAACCGCCCATCATTCCTGCAACTCGCACATTGCTTTTTATATATATATGTACAGTACTCATGAAAATCAAATTTGTCTAATAGTCTAGATATTTATAGTCGCATACAAGTCTATTTCCAGGGGCGAATTATGTCAACCAACCTAAATAAGCTTTAAGTTACATATGCATAATAAATATGTCACAAAAAAATAGTTAAAATTTTTTGAATTAAAACCATAATAATTCATAAATCATTTGATTTAATGACTCATTTCACAAAAAATAGGTCATGCAATAGCAGATATTCTCTCAATATTTTCAAAATCCAAGGAAATTAATTAAATAAGAGAATATTATTTATTGTCCATGTAAAGAATTATTTCAATAACAAAAATAACAAGATTCTGCAGCACAAAGTAAAGTTAAATAAATTTATTTGGATTTATACAGTTCAAACTGGAATTATATATCTATATAGATATTATATAGGTTTTTCCAATGTGTATATGAAGCCATACTTTTTACTGCCAAGAGTTATCAAAAATTGTTTATTATTATTAAACTTTTATTTATTTAAACATTGTATTAAATAAAACATTTTGTAATTTTATCACAATGAAGTAAAAATGACATTCAATGTCAATCACATGAGGAGAGAAGTGAACAATGAAACCACTCTCAAATTACTTACAGATTATATCACCAGGCGGTCACGGGGCCATCTTCGTTTGGGTCGACGGGGAGGGTTGGAAAAAGGGTCTGTGCTAGTGGATTACGATGGTATGGCAGTTTACTGTGAAAAACGATGAAGCGGGATGAAATGAAATCTTGAACAAGAGGGATAATAAGATCGTGGTGAAGGGATGAATTGGATACGTAATAGGGAGCATTTGCAATTATTCTCAGGGTTTGGATTGAAAGGACTGGATTCTTTTAATGTTGGAAGACTTGGCGGCATCCCAGATTTCTACTCCGTAAGTCCAGATTGGTCGCAATAAGAAAGCGTTAGTTTGTTCTCTATCGTAAGATTGGACTTCTTATTCATGAGTCTGTCCATATCCGATTGAGTTCTTGTCTTTTAATTTTAGTATGTTCTCCCCATTTAAGTCGTGAGCCAAAATGGAACCCAAGATAACGAACGGAGTTTGAATGTGGTAAAGGAATATTGTTAAATTTAACAATTTCAGGGAAGTCTTTCTTCCTCATGTTGGAAATTTGGAAACTTGAACGCATTTTTCTTCATTGATTTTTATTCTCCATTTGCCACACCATTGTTTGGTTTTTTCGAGGTGATCTTGTAGGATTTTAAAAGCAGTTTTAGGATCGGGATGGGAGGATAGGATAGCTTAGTCGTCCACAAATAGAGCTAAGAGGGTACGTGGATGGGTAGGGATGTCAGCAGTGTATAGGATAAATAGGATTGGTCCCAACAAACTACCTTTAGGAACTCCCGCTTCCACTTGGGTAGAAATTTGAGTAATCTAATCCTTGCCGAACCCTAAGGTTGGATAAGTAAGACTTAAGAATAATGTAAGTGTTACTAGGAATTATGGATCTCAGTTTTAACAGAAGACCACTGTGCCAGACTCTATCAAATGCTTGGGAAATATCCAAAAAAGCTTCTGGGCAGTACTCTTTGCGCTCAAGGGATGAGGAAATGTAGTCAACGACGCGAAACACATGCTGGACAGTAGAATGCTTACTTCTGAAGCCGAACTGATGATTTGGGAGAATATTGAAGGTTCGATGGAAGGCATCTTTCCTTTTAACAGCATTTTTTCGAAAACCATTGAAAGTGTAGGAAGGAGATTTATAGTACGATAGGATGAGGGGTTATTTGGTGATTTTACAGGTTTGGAAATAGTATTATATCAGAATATTTCCAGAGGAGAGGGAAGTGGGTAGTTCTGAATATGCAATTATAAATGTAGGTCAAGAATACAATTGCCTTCTTGGGAAGATTACGGAGAATTCGGCCGGTGATTAAATCATATCCGGGTGATTTGCGCTTAGGCAGATGAGAGATTATATACTTGACCTCGAAAGGTGTTACTGCCTTGAGTGGCAAGGACATAAGTAATGGCATGTCCAGGAACTCCTTAGTCTCCGCGGCATTAGACAGCTCTAAGGGATCTGTATGAGGAGTAAATGTTTGCTTGAGGTGCTGGGTGAACATTTCGGCCTTGTCTTTGTCAGACGAGGCCGAGGAACCATCTCCTTGACGCAAAGGAGTGTAAGCTTCAAGGCTCTTGAGGATTCTGCGAGTAGCAATCCAAAGGGATTTGTCTCCTGCTGAGAGGGTAGACAGATAGGCATTGAAGGCCTTATTTCGTAAAACACCTATCTTTTGTATTACGAGTCTGGAAAGATGATTAAAGTCTTTTCGGTCTTGAGCGGCGCTTCGCTATGCTGAGCTTTTTTTTGTGTTTTTGGGACTCAGACGAATATTTGGTAAATTTTGGTCGAGATTAGCCAGTTATTAAAAATAAGCTGAAAATATGTATTTGGATAATTAATTTAAAAATTAATTGTCCGAATACATTTTATATCGTATCCATCCAATGCTTCGATCCAATATTGAAGAAAAGTGAACTGTTAAAAATTATACATTACCATATATATGTGCGTTTGTGCTCGTGCGCCCGCGCGCTTGTGTGTGTGTGTTTGTAAAATTTTTAGCTGACCTTTTTCTTCGATGTTGTATCGGTAAAGATCCATTGCTAAAAGAATGGATTATTTTTTAAGAAATCAAATGGATTATTGATTAACTTAGTTTGTTATATTATCCGATTTCTCCATCAAAGAGTTTCCTTATTATTGAGAAATTACATTAACCATCTGCCCCATTAAGATGGGGACTTACAAAGACGTTCGAAAATTGAGTTTCATATCGATTTGTTGTTAGACACTTAAGAGTCCTTGAGTACTCCTGATTAATGCTTAATGATGACTACAATCAATAAACATCTTTTGGTTATTATTTTGATAACATTCTGTACTTAGTCAAGTTCCAATAATGCAAATATGGGACTTCCAAAAAGTTATAGCAGATTTCCAGTAAAGAAGTCAAATTACGCTGGTCCATAGACACGACATTTGAAAAATCTCTACTGATCCTGCATTAGAGAAGCTAAAATTATCAGGTCAGATAAAAAAAAATTAAATTTATATTAAAAATGGTGTTAATAGTCGCATACAATAGTTTCAGATATATTGGCGTGGGTGAATGTAGGTTTAGATAAAGAAATATGTTTATAGAACATAACAGTACTAAAATGTAATTTTCCAGAGTTTAAGATCTGTAAAATATCTACATAAAATGCTTTTTGAGGAAGAGATTTACATATGCAGCTACCATATCCGAGTGCTTCACTCATTCTTTCTTCCTGACCGTCTTCAGTAATTCTTAATGACTTACATGTTACGTTCTTTTCGGCACGTCAGATAAATTTTCTCATTTAATCTTATTTATGTCCATTTTAATGAAACCTGGGAAATCTGTGGAGAATACGCAGCTCTTGCGTGACGGAATTTATTAAGCTAATGGTAACATTGGCATCATACAGAATGTTCCAATCTATCATCATCAATCGAAAGAGTTATCTATGTGTTATTAAATTATTTTTATCTTTCTTGATAAGCAGTATCCTTGATATACAAAATTATTTTTATTCCTCAAGCCGCATTAAACCATTTAATGATAAAAGTTGGGCAAAATAAGAATGTAAAAACTTTTATAAATAATTTTTTTTGCAGAAGCTATTAGTTCTCTTTTACAGAAATAAACTCTCAGTCCCCCCCCAGACTTTTAATTTTTATTTCATAAATAATAATAATATAATAAAAATATCTACTGCAATTGACCTGTAAAATCATAACATCCCATTTAAATTTTTTTTTCTCTCTCTCAAGACATCTAACATCCAAAAATGGAAAAATGTCTGTCGTTTATATGTAGTAGGCAAAGATTTTCTGACAGATCATCCAATTTCAATTTGGTTATTTGGTTTTATACGTTCCGGCGATGCGCCTAATCAATATGTTAGTTTATTTTTTATTTTGAAGATAACCTACTGGAGGAAAAATGACAAAAGTCTTAAAAATAAGAAATGTAAGTTTCACCCGTCCCTGCGAGATAGCCAATTAAAGATAAGTATGTTTATAAATATTATTTTTTGTGGTATTTAATCCCACGTAAATTTTTAACAATTTTTAGTGCCAGGCTGGGACAGTTAGAGTTTTTATTCTGTTCCCTGGCACTAAAAATTGATAAATATGTTTAGATGACATTAAAGGAGTTGAATTATTAAATTAAACTAACTCCAAGTTAAATTGACTCCTTGACTTCTATTGACTTCCAAGTTACGTTGACTTCTAGCAAGCTTTCCATAGGGTAATTAAGCTCTTCAAGTTGACTTTTAAGAATTGTCATTATTCAGCGATACAATATTGGTCATTGTAACAAAAAATCAAGATTTAAATATTTTTGTATATTTATGGTGTTCTTAAATAAAATTTTAGTTTTTATTTACCGCATCGCATGATTAAGGAATGTATTTTATTTGTTAGAAAATATGATTTGTAATTCTGGTATTTCTTACATTTCTGGTTATATTATTGATTGGTATAGTTTTCTTGTGTGAAAGTGAACTCGTCAGCTTCTAAAAAGTGTGTCAGATTAATACAAATTTGATTCTTAAAAGTAACTTTAGTAAATCTGGTAATATATACACCAAATTTAATGAAATTATTTTCAGATGAGAGAGAAGAGATTGTTAAGATTCATTTAGACATTTAAAAGATTGCTTTGGGGGCGCCAGGCTAGCTCTGGGGATCCGTACGGGTCTCGCAATCCTGACGCCGCGGGTTCAAATCCCGCCCAGGTCAATCTTTATAATATAGAAGCTTGTCCTGAGCCCATGGGTGTTTAGAATGGGGTGGCAACCTGTAGATAGCCCCTCCCTCCAATGACCCTTAGTGGTTGCAAGGGAGGCTAACCCAGCAAAAAGAAAAATTTTCGCTATATTTCCTGTTATAATT
>KZ807004.1:280856-291488 GCA_000696205.2 Oncopeltus fasciatus
TATATATATATATATATATATATATATATATATATATTATTTTATCATTTGCTGATGTAAACTAACTGGTTTAAAGTATATGAATGTTTATCAATAGTTTTTCTTGAAATACTACGACTTACCACTATACAAAGGAATGGCAATAGCTATAAGTATTCCGAAATTATCTGCAGGGTCCCCTATCGGATTCCCATAGACATATGATGGGATCTGATGTGACATTGATCTCTGTCATATCAGATCCCGTCATATATCTCTGATGAGACGGCTGCTTATCATGGATCCTGTGCAATAAGAAATAAAATTCCTCTTAATGTCAATTGACACAATATGAGATTACTTTTTGTTAAAATTATTTTTTAACGGGGGAGGCGGAGCGTTCTCTTAAAAAAAAAAAAAAAAAAAAAAAAAAAAACCACCGTCCTTATACTACCGTTTTTATATTAGAACTTCTTCTCCTTTTGTAGAAAATTGAATTTTCATGAACCATCACATTTTATGTCAGTCGATTTAATAAGGAGCTACGAAAACAACTTCTCAACTTCGCAGTCCCTTAGCAGTCCTTAGCCAGTCCCTTAGCAGTCCTTAGCATTCCCTTAGCAGTCCTAAGCAGTCCCTTAGCAGTCCTTAGTAGTCCTTAGCAGTCCTTAGCAGTGAATCTTTGACGATGAATCTTTAGGAAAGAACTAGCACATTCAAACATTTACAATTTGCTGCGTAAATTCGCTAGAGACAATGCAGGTAATGTTTTTCTTTTAAGGTCTTTAGAGCCATTTTACAAGTTATATTAAACTATCATATCACGATAAAGAATATCTAAGGTGGAAGAGGAGAGGGAAAATAGAGAAAGTGTGTCTTGCGTTTATGTATGCAGCATACATAATTCCCAATATACATATGTATTTGACCGACCTCATGTTTTTCCGATGCTATCGATAATTTAAATTTTGTTTCTTTGAGTTGTCTGTGAGAAAGTTTTCATTAACTACCCCAATTATGCTTATAAGTGCTGTATATTATAGAGGTTGCTTTTAAATTAGCAAATTTAATATTGGAGACCAGATTTTCCTTGTGAGATGGAATAATGGTAATTAGATCCAAATGGCTAATTTTACATATAACACGTTTTAAATTAAAATAAATAGTTTTGATGTTTTTAATTATGAACGCGTCTCTTTATTTTTGTTTCTATGTATTCATTTTAAATAATTTTTTTATTTTCTCAATTGTAGATACAAAGTGGCAGAAAGTTTATCGAAACGCAAAAGTCAGAGATACGGATTACTAATTTGTATTAAATCTTGATAATCGATAGTTTCCTTTTATAGTCTTATTGATGCATTATTGAAGGATACTTTAATATGGAATACGTCCCTGAAATAGAAGTTATATCACTATCTTCTGAATTAATATTTTATTTATAACTCAGTTGAAAAAAAAACAAATGCGCAAAACTAAGCAAATTATTTGCAAAAATTCTTCTGCGCTGTCTAATGGCACAAAAAGTAATGAAGTATTTGGATATTTCTCCTTATTAGTTTTTTAAATCAAGATCAATAATAATTAAAATTCATTTAAATTATATCACTACATTCTACATAATTGTCATTGCACAAAGAAATAAATTTATGTAAATATACTTAATTTATTTTTATAAAAATAATTAATTCGATTCGGTTATAACAATTGAATTTTAAATAAAAGTATAGTTATTCTTTTATTAAATTTGATTGTTCTGATTGCATTTAATTTTCAAACTTAGATATACTGAATTATAAGAATCGTAAATATTTCTGGATAATTCAATGCTTCAGACAGCTAACATTTATTTCCATTAGTCATGAATACGAGAACTCTCTCAGAGCTTAGTTTACCTCGACAAGTAAAGTTCAGATTTGTTTAATGAAAAATATTTTCAAAATTTGCATTTCTATTTTATAAGTTCATAATGGCTCCCTCTCCAACACAATATGTGTTGTGGTTTGTTTCCGTGTCTTCAGATTTATCTTAATGCTTATCGATATGTGTGGGTAAATAAATATTAAGATAAATCTGTAGATTACCTACTAATTAAGGTAGATCGCTTTTGGAGGAGCAACAAATGCATACTCGGGACATGGAGGGAATGTAAGACCTGTACATGGCCGCATGCCTATGCTAGCCCCTAGACAGGCCCAACACACGCCTCATCAGTGAGTGCACCCATGTGTGTGGACAGTGAAGGTGCATTCCGATCTGTCGGGGGTGGTTACCCCCTGAAGCCAGGAAGGGTTTAGTGCGGGTGCACTTTCGTCCGTACTCGGATGCACTTTCTCCCATACTAATGCAATCCCCTATTAACCGCGTGCAGGCCAATTACCATCCCCTTGTCAATTATGCCGACGGCCACGCTGAAAATCGGTTGCTTCATTCAATCCTACGCCTGAACCCATCCCATTCTACCGAAAGTTACAGCTTTTCAATATAGCGCGTCAATATATTCACAGTTTTTTTAAAAGTAATACAACACAAAATTTATATACATAAATACACACACACACACACATTTGTATATACATATATATAAATAAATTTGAAAACCCAATTTAAGCAAGCCAAGGTACCTTTCAGTTTATGAGCCCGTTTGGCAAGAGCTACTTAATTATAGTATATTTTCCATATTTGGTTAAAGATTTTATTTATTTGATTTAAATAAGAATAAATGACCCAATTTTTTTTCAAGCCGAAAAGAATATTGAGCTTGAAAGTTATAATAACAATGCTTTGCTTTAGGCTGCATTAAGGTTTTGGTCTTCCTCTAAATATAAAAGTGCATTTTGTAGGATTGTCTTTGACAAAAAATTATGAAAACTGAAGCGCTCTCTGTCGATTTATATACCAAATCCATTTTTAATGCTCAAGGGTTTGAATGGTATAAAAGTCATTGTCTTTAAAAGATCTACATTATTTAATTCCATTGATTTTGACAGGATGTCTAGAACCCATCTTGAAACTTAGCTATCTCTGTGTAGCATTACCAATTGTTACATACCTTGTTTAATATTACAAAATAACTATATGATTAATAAATTTAGAAACAAAATAGAGTTTTTTTTATTTTTTTTTTAGGTAATCCGCCAGTTCTTGTGTTAAAGGATTTAAATAGGGGAAGGAATTATTTTAACCGGGAATGATGGGAAATACTTCGGGTTGGTGAAGGAGATTTGTAGAGAGAGAGAGATTTTGCTTCAAGGGGTGGGAAAGTAGAGGACAGAATATATATTATTTTATCATTTGCTGATGTAAACTAACTGGTTTAAAGTATATGAATGTTTATCAATAGTTTTTCTTGAAATACTACGACTTACCACTATACAAAGGAATGGCAATAGCTATAAGTATTCCGAAATTATCTGCAGGGTCCCCTATCGGATTCCCATAGACATATGATGGGATCTGATGTGACATTGATCTCTGTCATATCAGATCCCGTCATATATCTCTGATGAGACGGCTGCTTATCATGGATCCTGTGCAATAAGAAATAAAATTCCTCTTAATGTCAATTGACACAATATGAGATTACTTTTTGTTAAAATTATTTTTTAACGGGGGAGGCGGAGCGTTCTCTTAAAAAAAAAAAAAAAAAAAAAAAAAAAAAAAAAAANGAGAGAGAGAGAGAGAGAGAGAGAGAGAGAGAGAGAGAGAGAGAGAGAGAGAGAGAGCGAGAGAGAGAGCACGAAGAAGATGTGGGGCAGAGGAAGGACGCCAGAAGGGAGAGAAAGCGAAGGGCAGATAAGACGACCTTGCTCTTTGCCTACCTTTTGCAGAAACCCTCGTAATCTCCCTCAGAAACGAGATCTGTTTTATTATCGGAAAGAAGGCTGGATTCATTTCCTCTCCAACCCTTCCCTCTCTCGTCTCATCCACAACCCTCCTCCACAACCCTTAATCTGGAGATTAGACCTCTACCTTTTTTAACACCCCTGATTTCATTGAAATGCCCTTTTTTACCTATTAATTGCTTATATTTACATTATATTTTCTTTTTTGTATTATTCCACTGATGTTGCATATTTCTATTGATTTTTTCTTTTGTAAGGTTTAAATTCTATTGAACAAATTATAATTTAACTATACTGAGTATCAATACTATTTAACTATTTACTTAGAAATCATATTCGTTTCTTGTCGAAAATATCCCTTTTTTAAGATTTTTAACTTAATAAAAGGGACACAAAATTGCCGAAAATATAAAAATATTATTTTTAACAATACATTACGAAAACCACTTATTTATACAAATAAATTAATTAAAAATAATACTTTTCTATTTTTGTGTGTGTGTGTGTGTGTTAGCATCCCTTTCAACCACTTAGGGTCATGGAGAGAAGTCTTATTTATAGGTTTTCATCTCATTATAAATACCCATGGCTTAAGACAAGCTTTTATTTATAGATAAAAGCTTGCCCTGGGAGGATTGCTAGACCCGAACGGGCCCTTTGAGCTACCCTATTAATCCCTTTCTATAAAATACGGCTATGACACAAATTATTCATTAAATTATTCCTAGTTATTCATGTAAACCTTATTAGTTCAAGTTTCTTCAAATACATGTCCTTTTGATAACTTGGGATATATATTATGATTAATATATTATATAAACAATACAAGCCTATTTATTTGAAGTTTAAATTAAAATTAGTAATGTTAATTAAGCCATGGACTGTAAAAGGGAGTTCGTATATAGCCTGCTATTTTGGAGGTTGAATTCGTCACAACACAACAAACTAACACACTGCAGAAATATTCGCTTATACCAGTGCAGGTATTCGTAATAGCAGATTTGCCTAGTCTTTCGCTATCTAACGTATCCCTCCCTTACAATGGGGAGGTTTTAGGCTAATCATAAACCCACCCTCTCATGCATACAATCTCGCCCTTATCCACTTTCCTGAGAAGAACTCAATATCCCAATCCCTGGTCCAACGCATAACCTAACCTAAACCGTCTTGAGAATCCTCCATTGCGATTGAGAGATCTTCCAATGGAAAATTGAGTGAGTTAATTTTTGTAAGCTAAGCCACTCTTCCCCTGTTGTATTATGACAATCAGACTATTGATTGATTGTTTGTAGTTTTAAGGCGCTCAATTACGTTTATCAGCATTTAGACAGACAAGAAAATTCATAAATAATATAATCTAATTACGATATTACTTCAATTACATAGATCCTAACAATAAGTAATTATAATTTAAAAAAAGTTTCTGGATATTAAAAAGGAGAGTTTTTTGACTGTAGATATTATTCCTAGATGATTTTAGTTGGGGTTCGGTCAAGGTAGATCCTAAATTTAAAAATCCTTTATTAAAAAATACACTTTTGTTAAATTTGTGTTTTTTGGATCTACCTTGACCGAACCCCAACTAAAATCATCTAAGAGTTTCTGGACATTGTTTGGGAAAGTAAAAGCAGCTTCATATATTTAAGATAATTGTCAAATACTCTTAATATTAATAATATAAACACGAAAAAATGATTTTTGGCATTAAGGAAGAAATTTAACAATATAACTAGTATTTATGAGCAGTGTATTCTCCTCTCGATCGGTCTAGAACGAATCTTATTGAGCTAACTTCATCCCCACTTTCTGCATTTACTAAAACTGTAATTAGACTATTTACAAATATTTTATTTGGTTGTGGATTTTTATCCCACGTAAATTTTAAACAATTAATGAGAGGGAATAGAATAAAAAAATCTATCTGTCCCAGCCAGGAATCGAACCTGGATCTCCTGCTATCCGGATAATAATCTCCTGGTGGTGTAACTGCTAAACACACCGGCCCGGATAGCAGGAGATCCAGGTTCGATTCCTGGCTGGGACAGATAGATTTTTTTATTCTATTCCCTCTCATTAATTGTTTCGACTATTTACTGTTATTTATGATGAAAATCGTCGTCTTTAATGTTATATTAGTTTACATAACAGATTTTAAAAAGTCTTGTCAATTTTTATTCAACTTATTTCACTCTTTAAAAAAAAAAAATATATATAATAATTCTAAGTTACCTACTGGAAATTGCTTTGTTGTATCTAGAATCACTGAAAATCTTGTGGGGAATCTCTCGGAGGAAGAAAGGAAGAGAAGAGTGAAGGACAGAGGAAAATAAATGTGTGTGTGGGGGGGGAGGGGTGACTAGCGGTTGGACTGGATTCCTGGCCGAGGGGACCAGTAGCGCTTGTCCCAGTAATTAGATCGTCTTTATCTTCGGCAGCAGGCCCGTCATCTTCGGCCAGACTCGGAGCTCGCTTCCCGCTTCTTCATCCTCCGTCTTCTCACTCTGCCTGCCCGAGCTCCGGTGGGAGTATGGTAATTGGACAATCATAGGTTTCCTCTAACTTTCAGTGATATCCGTTTGGAAGGGGAGGGGAGTGGGCGGGGGGGGGGTGCTTTCTAAATTAGCAGATTTCCCGTTGGCTCCATATTATCTGTCAAACTCTACCCTTCATCAAGACTTTAATATTCCTTTTTTCAAAGACCTTATCTCCAACCGCTTCAAGCTCTTTCACAGTAAACTCCAATTTTTTCCTAACCACATGACCAATCCCTGTACTCCAATCCTTACTATCCTCCCTGCCGACTTCAACGGAGATGGTGACCTCCTGGGCCTTAATGCCTAATTTTATTAGGAGTGGGGTCGATGGGCTCCTTCTCCCTGCACAGTGATGTTCACTTATTTTACTTTTTTTTTATTATATTTTTTTTTTTTTTGTAATTTATCTATAACACCAAATTACAAGATATTTACAACAGAGTGTAATAAATAAAGATTTATTAATTAAAAAAATTTCCTGTTGAAAAGCAGATGTTCCACTTAATATGGTCTTTTGTAAGGAGTTTTTTAAATAATTTCTCTGCTAATATAAAATGAAGGTTCAAGGTCGCCTAGGACGGCCTCTATGGTGGGCTATATTGTTTTGTTTTTTTAAAATAAGTTTTTATTACTAAGAGGCATATATGTTATGATAAATTCGCTGCAATCTAGAATTGAAACACCCGTTGATAGTCGCTCAACTAAATATTTGGTAAATACTTAATTTTATTGCAAAAATTTCTTGGTTATGCCTACTTGACTTAAACATTTAAAATATTTTTTTATTTTCTCGCTGGTAATATTTGTCCAGTTGAAGGAGGTAAATTTGAGAGCTCTTTGAAGCAGTTTCATTATTTTTTTCCTCTTTTGAACTGCTTAAGTTAGACGAGTTGTGAAACCCTGACTGTTTAAAATTCTCCTCAGTAATTAACCTGTTAAACTTCCAGTTGAAAACTAAAAAGTTAGTCCCCTTACGCATGCTAATGAGGTAGATCCTTAACTGTTTCTCGCCGGATGTTACTTCTGCGACAGAAGAATACAAAGGCATTTTTCCTTTTAAATCTTTTATTCTGTATGTACGGTACGCCCAATATCTGAAGGCACTCAGAACTGTCCTAAATCACTTTGACAGATACTATAAAGTGAAAAAAATATTCCAGATCTGAGAACGTGCATATAGTTTTGGTTAATGTATTTTAGCACAATTCTGAGGGGCCTTCACATATTGGGTAAACTGTATTTTTATAGCTCCAGCCTCTATGGTAATTCATAACCATTTTGAATGCGACAATCATTATCTAAGATTTCTATGTATATTTATATCACTTAGAAATCAGAAAATATTTAGAATTTAGTTTAGCATAAGCTTTGGAAATATTTTTAAAATTTATTTTCAATATTTATTTAAGTAGTCTTTGTTTTGTTTAGATAGTGTAATATGGCAAAAATTTCGTCTTTATTAAAACTTCGATAATTAATTGCGCTAGTTGCTATAAAGTCATTTTTCATGAATTACAAACCCAAAATAAGAGAAGGAAATTACTATTTTAAACATTTTTATTATTTTATTTTGTCGTGATGGTTAATTTTACAAAAAAACATAGGTTTTTTAATATTAGATTTTATTGTTTATGATATTATATAATGGAATGTACTGGTGTTCCAACCACCCCACTCTCACACACCCACTTGGGTTGTGGTCAGTAGGTACTTCGTAGGAGCTGCTTCGAGAAAAAATTATATAGGTGGCTTTTGTGATCGGTCATACACACACACAACACACACACACACACACACACACACACACACACACACACACACACACACACACACACNCACACACACACACACACACACACACACACACACACACACACACACACACACACACACACACACACACACACACACACACACACTTGAAAGTTGTTTTACTAAAATCTCTTTTTTTCCCATGTATCTGCGTGAAATACAACATAATATAAAACTTATAATGCTAAAAATGATTAAATAATATTGGAATTAAATAATTTTTAAAATTAAGTTTATTTACGATTTTATACTTGGTAAGATTAAGTTCTTTGTAATCTTAGACTAATGAATGTACTTCATTGTGTTAAAAATTAAATCTATTGCTAATTTCAATAATCCTTATATATATATATAATTTCCCTTTAAATCAATTCATTTTTGGAAATCAAATTTTTTTCATTTTTGGAAATCCAACTTGTTTTTAAGTTGTATGAATCAAATGCCATTTGGCCAACTTAATATCATATACAATATGCCATACTCTCCAAAGCTGAAGTATGTTATGTTTCCTCTGTTACTGCCTCACCCTCTTCCTTCATCATACCTCTCCCTATTGAAGTAGATAGGTCTTGGAGATGAGTGACTCGTCGCTCTGGAGTCCCTTCCAGTGGCTCTGCCTCTAGGGAATTAGATATCCCCAAGCATGTCTCTCCTGGACTGGTTGGAATGATGGATAACTGTACAAACGGGTTTAGAAGATCATTTTGACACTCTAGACGATTGCCTTTTCAAATTTTTCTTTTTCTTCCACTGTGTCCTGGAATTTATGTTTATTTCTCTCATTTAAAAAGACACTTCTCGTATAATATTCTTCTGCATTGCAACAGTACTGTATAGTATGGCATTGTAGTGTTAATTATGTTAGTTATTATTTAATTTTATTCAGGTTTTAAATTATAGTATGAAATTTACAGAAATCGGAAAACAATAAAAAAGACATTCCAATTTACTTTATGGTTTGGTGTTGATCAATTAATTTACCAGTTTTAGGGGATCTTGCATAAGGAGAGCAGCAAGATATTAGATGTTTTTTTGTTGGGGTTCGGTCAAATTAGATAAAAAAAATTCAATAAAATAAGTATATATTTTTTTTAATTATCTGCCAACGTTTCGGATTACATTGTAAGCCATCTTCAGGACTTTAATGAATACGAGAGAGGTCTTTGTGTCATATAACTAAATAGGTGAACAATCTTATAACATTTATATTAAATAAAATACGGATATTAAGCAATATATTTAACAATGTACTTTAAAATTATTTATTTTTGGCTGAAAATAAATGAGAGGGAGAGGAGATTTAGAGGGAGATTAAAATTTATAATCATACATCTTTGTTGTTATTTGTGTTAAGAAAAAGTTTAAAGAATATAATAGCTTATAACGCTATGTTATATATCACTATTACGACTAAGGAAATTTTCTAGAAACGGTAATTGTTTTTTCCCAATCCTATTTTTCCAATCTTTTTAGTGCAACTTTCGTGCTCGGACCTTTTACGTATATTGTCTCTCGGGCTTTTAAATTAAATTTCGTCTTGCACCGTTATCTATATGCATCTTTAAAGAAACGTGGTTAAATTACTTAGGTTAGGCTTTTCAGTGATAGATGCCTGAAGTCTGATACAAATGAGTGGAAATAATTATGTAAATGACCTCATAAATGTTTAGTGAAAGGTTGTTTATTTTTTATTTTATTTTTTTTTATTTTTTTTTCACAGATAGTTTTAAGACCATTGAGGCGAAAGTTAACTGGCAATTTTTTTTCGAAGATCGATGTCATTTTTAGTCAAAACATAAACATCTCTCCTTTAGACGGGGCTTCGAATATTGAGTTTCGTGTCTTTTATAAGATTTCTCATCCAATGAAAATTCTATCGCCCCTTTTTATCTCCAGTAAATATACACTCAATCACAAACAGGCTCACAAAGTAATATATCGTCATTGTAAATGCAAACCATAGAATGAATGGAATTAAATAAATATTTTGGATAAGTACACTTATATATCATAATCGTTTTATCTAGTTTATATTATTAAATGTAAACTCACTTTAAGTACTCACATACACTTATTATGTACTAAAGAAAGCGTGGAAATATTTGAAATTCATAAAAAAATTTTCGATGTATGTTAATAAACTAAAAATACAGTAGCTATAAAAAATGACGAACAGTAACCATGCATATAGATGTATAATATATATATATTATATTATACTTACACATCTATACATTTTAGTGACTCTCATTTTTTGGTGTCTGGTTAGAAGGATCGTAGAAAACAGGCTGTTACCAAAATTAAAATTATGCGTAAAAATGCTGCATTCAAGTTGAGTAATAATTTTAATTATAAAAAGCGGTACATACTATTCTCCAACAGTTCAGGAAAACTAAAATGTTTTTTTAAAGATTTATTTTAAAAAGGAAAATAATATAAATTGGTAGAAAATATTTAAAACA
>KZ807004.1:306144-317743 GCA_000696205.2 Oncopeltus fasciatus
TTTTTTTTTTTTTTTTTTTTTTTTTTTTTTTTTTTTTTTTTTTTTTTTTTTTTATTTTTTTTTTTTTTTTTTTTAAGGCATATCAACCATATAGGTCATGGGTGCCTCAAATATAATAGATAATAATTCCCTAGAGGTATGTAAATCGTTAAAGTAGCCGCCGCAAGGGGACGAGCCCGGCGCGACGGACGGTAAACCATATCTTTAATTGTTAAATGGTATTAATGCATGCTAAAATAAGCCCATAAGAGGTGGGAGGTCTAATCTTACACCCGGATATACAATTGCGACTCTTTAAAGTGAGTTCATGATGCTCACAAGATAACCTTTCTACAATACCCATGTGACTGAATGCATAACTTTTTCTGCGGTACGGAAAATATAGCTTGAACCAGTATTTATAGAAACATTCTTATACTCGAGTATAAATGTTTCGTTTACATATGAGCAAAGGAATCAGTAGACTATATGATTTAATGGTATTCTACAGATTTTATGAGAAGCTTATGAGAGCTAGGAACGGCCAAACAGCCAGAGGTAGTGTGTGCTGAGCAAACACCACTAGACCTCTCCTGGTATTTCCTTAATTACACCCTGAGGCAGTACCAGCCCCTGCGAGAAATTGCAATCTCTCCGCCTCGCCCAGGATCACTTGTGCACATTTAGATGAAGCTCTGCAATTCCACCTATACCCTTCGGAGCAGCCGTAGAGTTCAGCAGAGTTCTGTAAGGGGTATGAAGAACTAAGAGGAAATCTGATATCACCACACACACACCGTTTTCAAGATGAATCCCTTGAAATAAATAAAGCTAGCTTTGTTTGGTAGAACATATACGAAATATGAAAGAGATTTAAATATGCCAAAATATCATAGTCTTTCTTAATGTACGATTGAATGAGAGGGATTTAGAAGAAGGTTCAGGCAATAGCTAATGTAACTGTCATACCTTCCATTGTCCGTCTTCGACGGCCGAATACATGCGTTCACTGTCACTGTATGTATTCAACTGCGTTTGTATTCTGTGAGTTAGTCGGGTGTGTCAGGTAAAGCTGTAACGGTTGCTTTGTCAGCGATAAGGTCTGTCACACGTGCGAGTTAAGGGTCAGAGTCCATTATTGCAGGTATTGGTTGAGGCAGGGATTAGTTGTAATCTCCTTTATTGAAGTGTTCTAAGTGTTCCGAAAGTTTTTTTTGTAAATGTTTTTGTGTTTGCTAGTGTCTGCCTACGGATTATGTTGTCTTATGTATTTATGCTACTACCATTGCTACCCAACTAACTCACAGAATACAAACGCAGTTGAATACAGGCAGTGACAGTGAACTCATGTATTCGGCCAGAAGATGGACAATGTCCGAAAGCGCTCGCCAACAGAAGATGGTTTGCAGAATCCAATGGAGACGGATAATAGAAGGTATGACAGTTCTATATTCATTGGTGGTGTAAATAACCTTTTAGATTAATAACTAATGTACTTTGAATGTAACTAGAAATGTTCAAAATTTTTATTAATAATTTATCTTTCAGGAATTCATAATGTGTTGCCTCTTTTCTACCACCCTGACTCTTCAATTCACTAGACAAAATAACGAACGAAAAAATGAAAGAAGTTAAAATTTACTTTTCCTAATGGAAATTACCTCACATTTTAGTCTAGTAATCTTATAGTTTTTTAATAAAGAATTAAGTTAATGATTTAATACTGTTTGTGTTTATATAGTAGTGCGGCCACTTGTTAAATTGAATGTAGGAATTACATTAATCTTTAATCTATTGATGCTGTTAATAAGATGTACAGAATATATTTTTGACACAATTATTTTATTGGTTCATTTCAAGTTTCGTTTCACTTGAACAAAATAATGCTTATTAAACACTCTACTACAATTTTAGATTTCGGAAAATCTCTACCTCTAATGGTCCATTTTGGATACATGACTACTCATGATATTGTTTATCGGGAAATGATGTTGAGGATTATCATTAATGAGGTTGCGATCCAATAAATATATTTTTCCGTAACAGCATTAAATTTATTTTTATAGTATTAAAAATCTTAGGTGGACCCCATCCCACACCGAGTATATCCCTCCTTTTTTTATTTAATATAATAAGGATATATTAGTTTCGGAGAATATCATCATAGAAGAGCAGTTAGAACTGAGTAAATTTCCCCATGTTTCATTGATGAAGGACGTAGGTATAAGGAAATGACTCATTCGATCCTTAAAATGACTCGGAAAGAACAATGAAGGATGAAGGTAATGTCGCTGGATATTGCTGCATTCAAGGACAACTTTTAGCAGCCCTGATTGGAGTTCAACCTTCTTCATTGTGTGCATTTTGTAAAAATTGTATGTATATTTTGTGTAATATAAAATTAAATTTTGTACCTATTACGTTTTATACATTTTTCACAACACTAATAATAAACAAACGTTATTGTAAATAAATATTTATTTGGTCTCCCTCTATGGAGTCTCCCTGCACATCATCTGGTTTTAATTAAGGTGAAAGTCTACAAAAGGATTTTTGGACGAAATAACTATGAGGTTTAAGATTGACACATATTTATATTAGATATTCTCTGTATGGTAGACATGGGGCCTCTCTTTGAGACAGATGCAGCCAATACGTACATGTAATTATGTTGTATTACGGTGATGCACATAACCCGTACAACGGTATTGAAAACGAGTGATTTGGTTGCTGGATTTGGCCGACGTCCTTGTATTGTCTTTTATAGCTGTAAGAAGTGCATATATTTGTTCATATTTTATTCCTCCATAATTGACTATTAACTTATCACTTCGTTCCATAAATGAAGAGTGCACAGACACTTGATGTTCGATGCACTTCTTGCAGTTCGTTCCTTGCCTCCGAATGCTGCTACTGGATATGCCTATTGGCGTTACTCCGTTTGTAGGCCGAGAACGGCTTTGACAGCGTTGACTCCACCCCGCTATCGATTTCGGAGGCGCTCTTCACTTGTTGCTGTCCTCCGCCCCCTTGCTTTTTTGTCCTGATTTCCTTACTTCTGTCCTCTACTTTTACTAATGATTTTTTTTTTTTTTACATTCTTTATAGAACTTATTTAGTGTACTCCTACCGAGGATTCGAATAAGCTTTTAGTAATACTCTTAAAAAAAAACCAGTTGTATTTACACTACTATTTCCTCCTATAAGTGGTTTTTAAAAATATAACTAATACTTATTTACCGTTTCTTCTTCCGGGTTGGACCGTGTCAAATTGTTGTTATTTTCCGAGCTTTCGCACATCATGTGATGGCTTCTTCAGGGCTGAAAAGAGAATGAGAGTTGTAAAAGCTTCTTTTTTCTTCTCTTTTCAGCCCTGAAGAAGCCATCACATGATGTGCGAAAGCTCGGCAAATAACAACAATTTGACACGGTCCAACCCGGAAGAAGAAACGGTAAATACTTCTGACGACCGTCGAAGCCTACGTGAACATTTAACTAAAACTAATCAAATCATGATGACAATTGTGGTAATGAAATGTGGGATTACATTACCTCAATTATCATCATGGTTTGAATGTCTGGTAGTAGCTCTTTGCCAAAACGAGAGTCTTATAAACAGCTAGCAATTTTAATTGCTTATAAATACTGCGCCGAGTACAAGACAATATGTTCGTCATACTTGCGGTCAGACTCTGAGTGAAGTAAGGGGAACTAGAAATTGGCCTAGTTGATTTAACGTACCCGCCAGGATAGTGGGGGATCCGTGTTCGTTCCCCGGCTGAGGTAAAGAGTTTTTTCTAGCTCTCTGTACGATTCAAATTAATATACCTAATACCTTTATCAAACATGTGAACAGAATCGCAAATAATTTTTTCATTGTGCATTTACGTAATTTATTTACTAGTTCAAAGCATTATTCTTTATTACGTGCAACTGAATCTAATGTACTGCGAGTTAAAATGGTGGCTTGAATAGCTTGCCTTCAATAATTCGCTGGATTATGGTCCTTCAAATTTATAAGTAATGGATTTCTTCTCCTAGTCTTAATAATCAGGGATCGCTGATTATAGTTTTTAACGGCAGTTGATCGATGTAAAAAACCCTACAAAACTGTTTTAACTAAAGAAAAAGAACCCATCATACTGGGAGTGCGGAAATGATTCCCAAGTAATGAAAGATGTACAAAATTCAGTGTAAATTTTAGTGTAAATAGTGTGTGTATGGAGAAAATATAGTTTTTTCGAGGCGAGTTGTGTGACATTCAGTCCTGAAGTTACATTCCCGAATATATTTTAAAATGTAAGTTTTGATACGTTTTTTTATTTTCCTTAAAACACTTTGAATATTATTTTCTCTACTCTATTTTGAAAATTTTTGTCTCCAGAATTCGTATGTATATACATAGTAATATGAAAGGATATTTACCGAATTATTTGCTCCTTTCATGGGAAGGAATTAGATACAATTTTCAAATGCCATTTTACGATCACTTTATGGATTCACTTTATGGAAATCAGCTGAAATCACTATAGTTCAGAGAGATTAATTATCGTAGCACCAAACCATGCGTATGACCTGAATCACGGAATTCCAGTATTGAGCGACTTGTGAATGCTGTTTTTCCAGGGTCAACGCAATCCTCTTTGTTTATGTTCCATTCATAACGTATTCATGTTCGAATCATCGATTGAAGAGCTGTAGAGGTGCTCATATGTAGCCTCTCATGGTGAAATGATTCATAAACTCTTCCTCATGTGCTGAGTAGAAATGAAATCAGAACATGCTCATTATAAATATGTCCTTCGTTCTATAATAAAGATGGAAATTAAGGTGAAGCAACTGAATTTTGACTGTCTTCTAATATTTTATAAATTATAATTAATTTTAGAGCGTAAATTGTTTCAGTTTCAGAAAATGTTTCGTAGAAAATGCTGAAAATTTTCTTAGTATTGTAAATACTCGTAATATTTCGCTTATTTTTAAATATAGAAACCAAATTTGGTTTATTTCTTTCTTAACAAACCATCGGATGGGGTTAGCTGTCGGTTGAAATGAGGCAAGAAGGATAAAAAGTGTTTTATTATAAGTTCAGTTGAAAATTGTTTAAACTACATTTTTAAATGCGTCATTAAAACATCTATATAACACAATTTACAAATCTTAGTTAATTATATCAAGTAAAATTTAACTTTCTTTAATTTGTTTTAATCTTTAATAATTTTCAGAAAAAAAAAAAAAAAAAAATTAAAAGAAAAATGAGAAAATATTAACCTACTTACCATTGATTGTGATTTATAGTTTTAATAACGGGAGGGCAAAATTAAGAGAAATTATCTATTACTTTAAATTATATAGGATCAAAGGTTAAACACAAAATAATTTTTATAACATACTAAGTTAATATGAAAACACATTTGAGAATCAATAAGTTAAATCATATATTTTTAATCCTGGTTTTAACAACTTATTTTTAACCTAAAATTTTGAATAAACTTTTAAATATTCTATTAAGATATCTTGCCTTTAATATTTGCCCTCTGACTGAATGTTAACCTCTCCCAATTCTTCAGGGGGTGAGAAGCACGTGCTACAGCCTGGGAGACAAGAGAGGAAGTAAGGCAAGGGGTGTGAGCCTATTGTGCTCACAGTCTGTAGCTTCCGGCAGGACTCGTCAACCTCCCCGAGGAAGATCAGCTGGTAACGAGGGGTCTCCCGCGAGTAATGGACCGGGCGTGATGTGTCCCGGGGGAAAGCGCTCAGTATTGCTGCGAGTGGCATTGCGCAAGGTGGCACTCGTGTCCTCTTTCATCTATCCTATGTCACTTTGACATTACACATATTACTATTATAGTCTAATTCAAAGTGAAAAACTTAATATTTATTCCTTGGAGCTCTAATAAAAAATATTTATTAAAAAAATCCTTCATAGTTATTTGTATTAAAATGTCTAGGTAAGACCAGAAATATATATGAAGGGTAAACATGGAAATTATATAGCAACAAAAACTAACCTTATAATTTATNCAATGTGAACAACCACCCTGGGGAGATTTCTCCACTCAACGCCATTGCCCTGATGATGGCTTACTAGCTAAGCCGAAACGTTGGCATAAATAAAAATATTACTCCAAATTTTGGTGTATATTTTTTTCTTCCTGGCCGAAACCCCGACCATTCTCACATGATATTCGAGACGGCCAACTAACCATCAACCATGTTTGTAAATAATGTTGGCAGCCATAAATATGTCTAAGTTTTACAACTCCTTTCTTGTTCATTCGAAGTTCGAAAGCGGTTTAGTAAGAAGGGAACAGAAATATTTATCTCGAACCGAACAGAAATATCTTTATCTGCGTCAGCACATTTGATGGTATTTGAGTTAGTTGTGATTCATGACAATTTTTTTTCTGTTTCCAATAAACATGATCAATATAATATAAGAATATTATATTGTTATGTGCTATGGGTCAATAGTAATTTAAGAACAGAGATAAATGTAAGTTAATTTATTTAACACATAAGTAAATTTACTAATTAAAGCTAGTAATTGAACCTACTGTTATCACTAACTAAAATATAAATTACTTTCAGCAAATTAATAAATACGTATATACAAATGGATTAAATGTGCTTATTTACAAAGATGCCTCAGAACAACATGCTAATTACTGTCACTTATCACTTCACTGTTACCGGCACAGCGAAGGCTACTAACAGCTCGACGCTCCTTCACGAAAACAGACACTGAGTATCACTAAACTTAACACTGACCGCTGTTGAGCTGCTTTTATAACTTCATGGAAGGGCCTAGGCAGGCCTAGATGAATCTTTTGAATTTTTTTGGGTAAATATGATTTCCTGATCTTAGTAATGTTCAATTGGCTTCCCCAGTCTCCATTGTTCTCTCTATTTTACGGTAAAACCTTGTTTCAGAAGAAACCTCTTTCTTATTTTAAATGGGTATTACCTCCTAAATTAGAGGCTCCTTATAATAAGCACCCTTTAGCCTTTAGATGTTAACCTGTTAAAGTAATGGAATCTAGTTTTGTCTAGTAGTATAAAAGGAGCATAGATTAATTTGCAGAATTCTAGGTACGCTCTGGCTCTTTCATCCAGTGGTATACATGTAAGTATTGCCTGGCCATTAAGTCTAATAATACATGACACATATGTAATCTATATGCCAAAATGTATGATGTATCGTTCAGTTGATTCCCAGAAATGTAATATTAGCAGTGTACGGCGAGCAGACATTTTTCTCTATTGCAATGTATCACATTCCTCTTATATTGAAAATGTTAAATGAAAATTTCTGAGAAGGATTAAGGGTTATGTTTTTTTTCCCTTGAGATTAATCAAAATAGTTCAGTACCCCGGCAACCATGGGTTAGAATATGCAATTCGTGACTCTCTCCCTACCTTATCCCTATAACCCTGAAGAAGGTCTGAAATTCCGACTATGACGTTGGCAAAAATTAAAACAATATTTTCAAATAAAGAGTTATTTTGACAGTAGATATTATTATTAGAGGTTTTTTGGAGGGGCGGAGGGTCGGTCACGGTAAATTAAAAAAAAAAAATACGAATTAAAAAAAATACCCTTTTTTAAAGATATGTATTTTTTTAGGATCTACCTTGACATAACCCCAATAAAAAAAAAATCACCTAATAATAAAAATAATATTGATTTACCTATTTGTTTTCCTTTGACCGAATCCCGAATATCTCCTCCTTTTCAAAATAATTTATTTTCTAATTGAGAAAATAAACTGAAGCTTAATTTTTTAAATGAATGAATGAATTTATTTAAAATGGATTAGAAATTAGAATAAAATATAATTAACATAAATAAATCAACATTGAACAATTTGTTTTGCAAAATTACTTTTTCTCCTTCAGGTAAGTCTTAATCTTTCAATGTTTGATTAATGTAATTTAATATAATCTTTCTATGCTCATATAATAATGTATAATGCAAATAAAAAGTACTCTTTCAGCTAAATCTTTGTATATTAATCTTGGAGGAATCTATTCTTGTTAGGTGCTCTTGGATCAGTCATAACTGAAGACACGGATTTAATGATATGACGTCACTTGATAAGAGCTATTGTTGTGCTAACGAGCTAAGTTTCTTCACTAATTATTATAACTCAGATAGCAATATTGTTTTTATGGTATATTGACTCCAAATGAAAATTGATTGTATACCGCGGCAATTTATGGCATAAATGGCAAGAAAAAACGCGAAGAGGTATGATAATTTAGTAACTTTCATTTATCTTATTTTCTAACATAGATAATACGTGTTTCATATTGGAACTTATTAAAGAAATTAAACCGATGGAAGAATATATTACTTATTGTACCATAATACACTTTAATATTATAAGGCTAATTATAATAGAATTAATTTTTAAGTTTTTCTGTTTCACGAAATGTTCTGAAATAATATACAAAGTACTTTAACAAAAAAATACTTTAAAAGGGACAAGAATTGTCGATAGCTACCAATGAACTGAGATTAATAGAGAGAAATCCTTGTATAGTTAGTGGTTCAAAGATTTAGCGTCAGTGTTATTGATATTAGCCTTGTGTTTTCTACGATTTTAAATGATTGGTAAAAAGCAGTCTTACTTATAAGTAGAGTATTTGTTGAAGTTCGCTCCAAAGAAAAAAAAGAATATGTTTTAAGTATCTGTCGACAGTTCGGCTTACATTCAAAGCAATCTTCTGGACTGCTGAAATACACAGCTGTCAAAAAACATGAGAAAACAAAAAATATGTGATTTACATTATTATCACAATAACAACATAATTAAAAGTCATGTGATATCAAATGCTTAGATAAACAATAACAATAAATAAAAAAAATATTTTTTTCCAAAACATTTCATATCGCACTACTTTTTGTAACATTTAGTTTTAGTAAATCATAAAGTTCTGTTTTCACTTGTTTTTTGACGACAGCACTGAAAATGACTCAGAAAGTAGTCCGAAACGTCGGGAAATAATAAAACCTATTTTAAATAATGTATTTTCTGTGGTATTTAATCCTACATTAGAGTAGAATGAATTATCTGGCTAGCCTCGATGGTGCAATGGATAGCATGCCCGCCCGGAAAGCATGAGATACGGGTTCGAGTCCCGGCTGAGGTAGTAGGATTTGTTTTTATTCTATTCCCTTGCATTTCTTGTCTAAACTATTTTTAATTTTCAATGTCGAGTCACACTTGAATAACTTCTAAATGATTTCAAAAATAGAACTTAATAAAATATGAAAATAAGTTTCCTTCCTTGGGGAGGATCTGAGTTTGATACTAGGCAGTTCATTTTCTTTTGTCAAGTACTTTTGACTTTGGAGGAAGAGACTCGAGCCAACGTTTTGTATTATCAGAGGTTAATTTGGCAGTATTGCGTTTTTGTAGTATTGGTTTTGAACTCCAACTTCCTGGCGGACTTCTTTATCCTGAGAAGTTTCTGTAAAGTTTTCGCCTCAATTCGTCCTTGTCGGAAGTTTGGAATCGGAAAGGAACATTTATCACTTATGAAAAGACTTTTCTTTCCATTCATAGCTCTATCCTAACATGAACTGCATTTCCTCTTTTTTTATATTTATATATCTATTAAATACCCAAAACTTTTGATGAAACTTTGTTTATTTATTGTTGTTAGAATTACTTTTTTTATGTGTTTAATTTATGTTATTGTTAGAAAATTATTTAATTTTAATTATAATAATTTGTTATTCTTAACGTACCAGAAGGATGTTCTAGAAATATAAAAATTTAGCTTCAAGAGTTTTTTTGACCTTAGTTATTATTATTTGATGATTTTAGTTGGGGTTCGGTCAAAGAAGATAAAAAAATGTTTTTTAAATATTATCTGCCAACGTTTCGGCTTACATTGTAAGCCATCTTCAGGGCAATGGAAATACAATGTCATCAGAATACAATAATAATTGACAATAATATAATAGAGAATTACAATAATGTAATGTGATATCAAAAGTATGAATGTAGAAAGCTATGTAAGAGAATTTAAAAAGATTTTAAAAAAATCAATTTGAAAAAATATGCAGACAGCAACTTATTGAAAAATAATAATACAATTTTTTTTTAATTTCTCTTACATAGCTTTCTACATTCATGCTTTTGATATCACATTACATTATTGTAATTCTCTATTATATTATTGTCAATTATTATTGTATTCTCATGGTATTGTATTTCTACAGCCCTGAAGATGGCTTACAATGTAAGCCGAAATGTTGGCAGATAATCTATTAAAAAATACACTTTTTTTTTTAATTTGTATGTTTTTGGATCTACCTTCACCGAACCCCAACTAAAATCATCTAATAAAAATTTAGCGCTTCCTAAACTGTGTCTATAACTTTTTTTTTTTTTAACTAAAGCTAAAAGCTAAAACTTCAAGTTAATGTCGGATATTATTCAAAGTCAACCAGCAATATGGATAGGTAGTGGTTTTATCAGAATTTATTCTGACATTCTTTTCCTGCTTTTAAGAAGATTAAAGTGAAATGAACTTCATGGAGAGGAATAACTGATTACTTTTAGAAACAGGTTAATGCATTATCATGTAAATCAATAAATAATTATGTAAATCAGATGATAATTTTATAACTTACAGACACCTTTATAACCTCATTATATATATTAAAATATAATTGTATTATCCAAAATATGACCTGCTTTCTCCTTTTTGATGGAAGACGAAAGGTGAAAAATAAATAAAAATAATTTTAATAACATTATTTGCCTTAATAATTTCGCCTCTAAATGCCTCTTCAGGTGCTTAAAATATATTATGCAATTTAAAAATATATGTCTTCCACTTTGCCTTATCATTCGAAGTGGAAGGTTTATTCATAATTCCGAATCATTCATTTGTCAAGAAGTACTCCATCATGATTTATTTAATCTTATAAAATATTATATTAGTTCAATCTCTTAACTATGTTTTAAAAAATACAAACAAAAAACGCTATTCTAATTCCAAATTTTAAATTAATTGTTTTAACTAGAAATTTAGTCATATTTTTGTACCTTGAACATTGCAATACTATCGTAGTAATTTAATATCTTCATTGTGTGTGTGTGTGTGTTTTTATGTACAAATAAGTATACTTCGACTTTCTCACACGTGCATTTTACTTACGCCCATCGGATCTATACGTCTCTTTTTAATTATATCGATAAATATCCCACAAAATTGTATCATTGAATTTAATAGGGTTCTTATTGATGAATTAGAGCATTAAAAAATATGTTTTGTTCCAAGAGAATCAAAAAATAAAATATACCAATAGAGCGAAAACATGTTATTTATTATGTGACAAAAGTAAGATATCATTTATAGGAATACAGGAAAATTATTCAAGATAGTTTTAAATTCCGTATCGATTATTCTTTATTCCATTATACCTAGTAATCAAATTACATCTGCACAAAAGTTTTAAATGAACGGTTTTATGGAGTTTATAATTACAAATTTATTGAACTTATATTTTATGTATATTCCCGATATTGCTTTTTTTTTTTTTTTTTTTTTTTTTTTTTTTTTTTTTTTTTTTTTTTTTTTTTTTTTTTTTTTTTTTTTT
>KZ807004.1:366157-383358 GCA_000696205.2 Oncopeltus fasciatus
TTATAATGGTACATGCAAAGAAGAACAACGAGTCAGGATTTTTTTTGAAGAAAGAGGAATTCTACCTAAGGAAACTTAGAAAAAGTTCGATAGAATTTTTTAAAACTTTTCAAAAATGTTTATAAATACTTTTCCAAAATTTTTCCCCGGAGGGGGGGGGAGATTTTTTTGGGGAGGGGGGGGGATTTTATATTTTTTCTGATTCTTTGAATTTTTCTAAGAATATATATACATTTGAAAACGTTTTCTGACCAGTAGAACAGGAGATATGAATTTTTAAACATAAAATAACTGGCGGGCCTAATCTAAACAAGACCCCATTTGCGGTGTTCAGCGAAAGACAGAATGATTCTGCTCTTCCAGAAGGATAGACCATACAAAGAATGGATGATTCACGTCTTGAATTGAGATATTCCCAAAAAGATTTGCACACACATTATTAGGTGTCATTATCTGCAATGGTAAGACTGCAATTAAAACTCTATTTGGGTTTCATGATTTGATTTTATGCCCTTCACTCTAAGTATCATTCCACAGGCATCTAGTCAATAGCAAAACAGGTTTAAAAACGTTAAACGATTAACAGACAATTGTTATCTTTGTAATAATTTTGCTTTAGAAAATCGATTTCTAAAATTGATTAAAATTCCAACCTCTTACACCTTCATTAGGCAGCAAAGCGCCAAGTTTTATGCCTTGCATTATATGAGGGAAAATGAAGAAATAAAATTATTTTATTTTAACTACTTGATCTCGTGGTATTAGAAGGAAAAATCATGAAAAATTGGATATTTATTTTCTAATTCTGCGTTTCGACTTGAATTGTACGATTGTACTCGCAAACCATTATATATTGAAAGAGTATCCCAACCTTCGCAGTCAATACATTGAGTACAACAATATACTTGTACAAAATACATGTACATATCAATCAACATTCGATAGAATAGAGTATTCATTTCCAGTAATCTAAATGTAAATTAGAATTTGATTACGTCATGTAACTTACATATCATTCATCTATTTTAAAATAACTATTTCATTAAACTTGCAAAACTAACATACATAATACAGATACACCGAAAATATAAATTTTAATGTAATATCATATAAAACGGTATATATATCACATATAACATAATGTTACTTATCATGCAAAATATACAATACAAACATTACAAACTTATTACATTGTTAAGGGATGAAGTATATACGTCATTTTTTAGTATTTAATTTTGAATAAATCTTATATGTCGTAAAGTTCATTTTAAATTAACTACTCTCAACTGCATTTTGAAAAGTTTTAAGATTCTCTTCAGCTGGACTGATTTCGGTAGAGAACTATGTAGGTCTTACCCAAATAAACTCACTCCTTTTTCGTTAAATGGTGGCAAATATTTATTGATTAATAATTAAGGTTTTTGAAAGGTGGAATAAAAAAGTGTATTCCCTTCTATAGGGAGATGGATTTAAAAAGAGCAGTAAATGACGAATTATAATTTTAAAGCTTAGAGAACATGAGTGTAGAAGCTATAGTCCACTAAACTTCGCTTCAGGCTGCCGGGAAGGAAGTGGGGGGAAACGCTCACCCATCTTAGCTACATTCTTAAACTTTTTCCTTAATATACGTAATACGTAATATACGTTTAAACATATAATGGAACATGAAAGTTCGAAAATTGACTGTAAAAACTATTTACCAAAATAAGCTTAAATTTGTAAATGCTAAAATATGGTCCGTTAATGTATATATATACATATATATATATTTTTGTTTTTGTGTTCGCGCACGCTTTTGTGTGTGTCGAAATAGAGGAGCCGAAAAAGAATCTGTTCATCAATACTTACTATCTCCCTGAAAATAATCGTTGCAAAATAATTTACATATTTAGGAATGANGTATATATATATATTTTTTTTTTTTTTTAACGGACTATTTTTAACTTTTAAAATGTAGAATCCTTATCTAGAATATTTGATAAATATCTATCTATAATAGGTAAGGAGCAGGGTCTAAAAATAAGGATTTTCAGAGAAAAGGAAGGGATGAAAGCAAGATTGAAGCGATAATAAAATTGACAAATAGCATTCGAGATAAGGTTGATGAAAAGAAAAGTGTTATTTATCAAAAGCTCCCGACTTAGTAGATAATAATATTCTTATTTATAGGTTGTGTAATCATGACATGAGATGATATGCCGAAAAGAAGAATTTAGAGGAAGATAAAATTTGAAAAAACATAATAGGTTCACATATAGTTCATTATATGCATGTTCTGTAACATAACCAAACATTGAAAAAATAAGTTATTTAGGAAGATATTTACGAATATGGCTATAATGTCTGCATACTTCCCCCCACTCTTCCTTCCCAGACAATAATGGAGACAATAGAAGATGACAATATATATGAAATTATATTAGCCGAAATGTCGCCAATAGAAAAAACAACAACATTATTACTGATTTGTCATGAGTGATTTGTTTTATTAACCCCATTGGCGAAAATAAAATAGAAAGTCTTACCATACTGTGTTTCAGCAGTTATCTAAAACATGTCTCCCTACTCTTATTTATTACCATTATCATGAAAAATTTCAGTGATTTAGTGCTAAAAACATTCAAGATACAACTACCCGTTGCCTTCATAAGTTACGGAATTTATGAAAGGTAGCTTCAACTTTTGTTTGACGTTTATGGAGAATCTTTGAAACACTTCTCATGTTAAACTTTAATTATGAAGTTATTATTTCTTTTTATTTTCTGAAATATTTATGTTTTAAGGTTGAATCAACCTCAAATAGTGCATTTTTCTCGTGTGGCAATATTCTTTCATTATATATATTTTTTTTTAGCAGACCAATTTTTCTTTTATCCAAAACTTCTTTGATTTTCTTTTTGCTACTCTTTATGTATTTTCCTGCTGCTTTTAAATGATAATGTCCAGATATCCATGAGAGATTTAGTTATCTCAAAGAACATTTCTGCTAACAAATAACAGACATTGGCTAGAAAATAGTGACAACTATTTATAATGTCTCAGATAAAAAATATCTCTACAGACAACGGAAGAACTTATATTACAAATAATAATTTAGTTATTTCTTCATTTTCCCTTACTCAAATAGTGGTAGAGTGAAAATTTGAAAATTATTTTATTACTATATGGTGTATGTTGTACATTATTATTATTATTATTTATTGTAAACTATAAGAGCACATTGCAAGATGCACGCTGTGCAGTATGTAATTTCTAAAATAAATAAATTAAAAAAAAAAAAATCCAATGTGAGAAAACTAAAACAAAAGGAAAGTATTTATTGAAAAGAAACATTCTTCTTTGTCAATTTGCACAAAATATGCATCTTACAGTTCATTAAATTTTTAGTTTATAATGGTACACTGTATTAAGTGCATTCATACTTTTCATGATATGGCACTCATTAGATTATTAAAAGTGATTTCGTTTCAGTTGAAAAGCGATTGACATCATAAAATAAGGGGTTGATTAGAATTGGTTCATTATGTTCACGTAGGCTTCGTCGGTCGTCAGATGTATTTACCATTTCATCTTCCGGGTTGGACCGAGTCAAATTGTTCTTATTTGCCAAGCTTTCGCACATCATTCTCTTTTCAGCCCTGAAGAAGCCATCACATGATGTGCGAAAGCTCGGCAAATAAGAACAATTTGACTCGGTCCAACCCGGAAGATGAAATGGTAAATACATTGGTTCATTATTTTTTTTATAAACTGAAGACTGATTAAAAGTAAAGTGGATCACTACCAGAAAACAGTGTCGCTAAGGAAATTATGAGAAGCCATGTACACAGCCAAAATTAAGAACAGACCAAACATTAAAACTGGCAATAAGAGTCTTAAGAAATACTAAGGGGAAAATTTAAATAAATTAAATTCATTATGTTATGACTTTTCATACCTTAAATTCTCCGTCTTCCTTGGTTTCTGTACATCTCCCGTTGGCGAGCGCTTTCGGACACTGTCCATCTTCTGGCCGAATACATACGTTCACTGTCACGGTCCGTATTCCGTAGTTGAACGGGAGATGGTGTGATACATACGTATTCGGCCAGAAGATGGACAGTGTCCGAAAGCGCTCGCCAACGGGAGATGTACAGAAACCAAGGAAGACGGAGAATTTAAGGTATGAGAGTTCTATATTCATTGGTGGTAGAAATAATAATAACCGTTATGACTTTTAGTTAAGATATGTAATCCTAAATGTTTTATGAGTGTATTATTCTCCTACAAATTCTCTTGGTTGTTACATTATTAATTTAAAGAAATAAAAGTCTATGTAGAAGAATAAGACTTTATTACCTCCTGATAAACTGAAAAATGATTGAGCATTTAAGTGTTATGTTGACCAGACAGAGGTAAATTATTTGATTGTGAATATCTATCAAATTATAATTTTCCAATGAGTTAAATTTAATAAAACCGTATGCAATAGAAATAAATTTAGGTCCTTTCACTATTTTTAAATTTTAAGTTTTTGGTTTTTGTTTTTGTAGTTTTAGTATTTTCTAATAAATGCATGATCAGTAATCGATTCACAACACCTAAATAAGACATTCCATTAATTATGATAAGTTAAATTTTAAAAATACATAAATGTCAACATAGTATTACATTTGAGTATCGTAGTTTTATATGTGATATGATTTTGTTTTTATTCTATGAATCATTTTTATATAATGATAATTTTATTTTCTATTTTAGTAAATTTTAGGACTGAACATTACGAACTATAAGTAGGTCGAAATGTCCATATATTCTAATATGAATATTTAAAAGAAAAGTGTTTAAATTCAAATGGTCCCTTACGGTGTGTATATAAATCATGTATTTTGGTTAACTTTTCGAATGAATTAAAACAAATATTCAGTGATATAATTTTTTATTAAAAAGCGTTCAAGTAGAAGTTAGCTTACAATTGAATTTTAATTAAAAGCATTTACTAAGCATAATTCTGAGTGGCTTTTATCCACGGCTTCTAGTGCCAGACTCTTATAAATTTCAATATATAATAAATTACCCAATTATTATTATTATTATTCGATGACTTTTGTTACAGAATAATAGTTAATTTATTGTATATTATTTAAATTTTAAGAAGATACAGAAAAATGTAGGCAAGAACTAGACTTATAGGAAGAAATTTACAACACTATTTAAGGAACGTAAATTAAATTAACGACCAAATTTTAAATTTTTGTCTTCCTCGTATCCCCCCTCCGCTTCAACCGATTACAGCCATTAACAAATTCATTACACAGTTTATAAGAATAATGTGAAATATTATATATATATATANACGGATAGTGATTACCGATATGATGCATATGAATGAGGCAGAGCTATCAGCTGGAAGTAGCTGGTTGGCGGACTGCAAGTCATTATTGGAAATCGTGGCCGACATTGTACCAGCTGGAAGGTATTCCCGTATGGGAAATGAAGTGAGCACTTGTGCCGGGGACAAAGGCAGAAGCCGACAAGAGAAGTGTGAACACATGTCGGCCGCTATCTCTTACTCCCCTGACTCAGATCCTCCACCGCTGATACACTCCGTCAACCATTGTATTCAGATCCTTCCATGCGCTCATGGGACTCTACCTCGAGAGCCGAAGCTATTCCCCCGTAATGGCTACCGTATGTTTGGGATATCTTCGCCTTGCTTCCCCCCTTTTGTGCCCCCTCCCACCAAATAGTCTCTTTCTCACTGCATCTTCGGGTACTATATTTCTTTATATACTTTCTCCTATATATGCAAGCTTATTGGAGTTAGTGACTTTTATCCTTAACGTTCCATTACAGATGGATAGAAATAAAAATTAGGAAAATAAATAATTCCAGCCGGAGAGATCATTGAGCATAAAAATTGTAAAAAACTAAAGTTTGCTCTACAAGTGATGGACTTTCCCCCACATGAACCATCGTTGTTAACTTCGTGAAGTTCTTCATTAATTTCCTAAAAATGTTATAAAACGTTCGGAAATTAAATTTTATATCTATTATGCTGTGTAAACTTTTTCACAACTCAAATAATAACGGTCATATTACAATTCCAAATTTTGCTCTTTCTTTAACCCCCTCCTCCCTCCCCATTTTTCTCATCTGATATCAACCAAAAATTAATTCTGATAAGTCTTTGCAATATTGCAAATAAATATTGAAAATTACGGTCGCTAGACGTAAAAGACGCTCACAGATAGATATATATTTAAAACCATATAACATATGAGAGTTTAAATGACGATCTCAAGCCGCCTCTCTCCCACTCGACTGACTTGAGCCATTACGAACTTATTTAACGTTCTGCCGAAAGAAGCTTGATTTGGCTTTAGTATGTGTAGTATTTTGTTGTATCCTCCGTATCTCATACAGATAAAACACACTTAATTTTAATATATATATATATAATTTTTAAAGGACCATATCTTTAGTTTTTTTAATAAAGAATGTGTTTTCCTTGAAGGAAATTGTATTACATATTTAAGATCAAGCAGATCTCTTTTAAATAACAGCAATGCATCAAATATTTATGCAGGAAAAATATTGGAAACATTCAACGTTTAAGTGAAGTGTTTCCATCGGGAGAATATAAGTAAATATTAATTTGAAAACAGTTTCATATTATGCAAGAAGTTTTATCTACGAGGAGTATTATACAACTGTTGAATGAATACATTGTCTTAAGTATACACTGGATAAATAAGTGTAATTAAATTCAGCTGATCCAAATATTTTATCTTTTAACGTAATAATAATAAACACTTAAGAAAGCCATGATTAAAGGAAAACTGGCTGTAAAATAAGGGGTTAGAAATTTCGTACATTCAGGTGTGGAAGAGAAGAAAATAAAAATAAGGGGTTAGAAATTTTGTACATTCAGGTGTGGAAGAGAAGAAAATAAAAATAAGGGGTTAGAAATTTTGTATATTCAGGTGTGGAAGAGAATAAAATAAAAATAAGGGGTTAGAAATTTTGTATATTCAGGTGTGGAAGAGAATAAAATAAAAATAAGGGGTTAGAAATTTTGTATATTCAGGTGTGGAAGAGAATAAAATAAAAATAAGGAATTAGAAATTCAGTACATTTAGGTGTGGAAGAGAAGAAAATAAAAATAAGGGGTTAGAAATATCGTACATTTAGGTGTGGAAGAGAAGAAAATAAAAAATAAGGGGTTAGAAATTTTGTACATTCAGGTGTGGAAGAGAATAAAATAAAAATAAGGGGTTAGAAATTTTGTATATTCAGGTGTGGAAGAGAATAAAATAAAATTTCGTACATTTAGGTGTTAATAAAAATAACTTGAGGATTCACATGTAACAGGTAGTTTCATAAGAAAAATATATTTACTCAAAGAATGTATAGACATTAGATAATATAAATAAAAACTATTTTATTTATTTATTTAGAAAAGCCATTTTTGAGAACAAAACTATTGTAATTTTTTCTTCTTCTGATGAACATTAAATATATATTTATGTTTCAATATATACTGATAGAGAACTTGATAAAAAAATTTTTTTGCCGACGTTTCGCCTTGCATTGTAAGTCTTCTTCAGAGCTATCATGAAGATGAGAGGGTAGCCCTGAAGATGGATTACAATGTAACCGAAACGTTGGCAGATAATTGAAAAATACATTTCTTTAAATTGTATTTTTTTATTTTATTTTTTTTTTTGGATCAACTTTAATCGGATATCAACAAATTCTTTCATGTAATAATCTTCATTTAAAAATAATTGCATGTTTTAGCATTTAGTGTCAAGTGAATTAATGAACTTTTCGAATCATGAAAAATTTCACTCATGTTGGTCCGATTTTACTCAATAATAAACTCGTTTTTCGTTTTGCATATACATAATTAGCATATAAAAGCTACGAGCCTAATTTCACACTAGCATACACAAATAAATTTTAGTGACTATAGTTTGTGCTATCCAATAGGTAGGATCGGATGAAAATTCGAAAACAGTGTCATGAATCATTTAAGAACAATCTCAATAGCTACGTTCCTTCCGAAACCAATAAAATACTCTAACTTTGCATTAATAATTTTTAAGCATTTCGTTGTATATTCATTTATTTTTTTTTAGTTATATTTGTTTGTTAACTAAAAAAAACGAACGGAGGTTCGTGACGGAAATGTAGCGTAAAATAAACAAATTCCTGAGTAAAGTAGTTAATAAATATTTGCATTTGTCTTATCATGTAATCCCTCACAAAATACATGTTTTATCGATGAAAAATATTTTTTGACTTTTGTTTTACTAAACTAAATGTTAAAATAGCTGCAGCGAAAAGACTTTTTGTAGTCAGATTTCTCACTATAAGTTATAACCCACTCGTGTCTGTCTGATTCAGCACTATAACTAACACAGCCCTTCAATTCAAATTTAAAAGCGATGTGCTTAATTTCATTCAGAAAGCAACTAATTTCATTTTCTGCGGCGTAAAATTAAAAACGTGCGGCTCAGGTGAATTCCTACTCCTGATTATTCAATTTCGATGAGTAACTCCTCAAATATAATTTGTTTAAATATTATTTATATTCAATCTTTAAATAAAGATTTATTTAATATGTGTTGAATTTTACTACTCTAAAGCAACTAATACTTCTACCACATTGAAAGAACGGTTTTTACTCAAACTAAACATTTCAGGTAATCAATCCCCCTCATATTTGTCCCATTTGTGCTCAACAGCAAACTTATTATTGGTTTTGCATTAGATAGATAGATGCCGAATTTCACCAAGAATGCCAGAAAACAGTAGCCTGAAAAGAGTTAGACACTAAAACACACACACACACACGCACGCACGCCCGCAAACACACACACAAAGTAATAGTGATTAGTATACTTGGTATCAAGTTGGTAGGAACTACTACAATTCTCCGGAATTCGCTAAAATCAAGCTTAACCAATAACTATCTTTTTGAAACTTGTTACGAAAAAAATAATAATTTTTCTGGGATATTGGCAAGGAATGGTGTAAGAGATATCTGCATAAGATATTGTAGTTTTATTCAGAACGTTTCTTTCCTAAAAATACACTTCGGGTGCCTTGCATCTCTTTTCTTATGTTCGGGTCAATTGACGATGAAAATAAGCACAAGTCTTACCAAAATTACAGCAGTGCACTTTTCCACATTAACAAGTGTTTACAAGGTGTCGGATGTTATTATCTTATCATTTACAATGTGTCTCTAAAACAGACGGAGGTAGATTGTGAGAGAAGAAAATTATTTTTAAATAAAGCATTCCCTGTCTTCTTTTAAAAGTCAAAAAATCCGGTTTCAGGGTTCATTTTGTCTCGTAATTTTTGATGTCTGGGAAGCGAGTAGTTTTAGACATATGGAAAGAAAATTGACTCCAATACATTTTAGACTTAATCATAAAAAAATATATTAAATTCGTTAATTTAATTCAAATATACTATACAAACTAAGCTAATTATATTTTGGTGGTCGCTACCGAATGTTTATATATAATGAAAAGAAATTACGTTTTTTTGTAATTAGAAAAGTACAATAAATAAAAATCATGGCCTTACTTATTAATCAAACTAAATATATTATTTTATTTTGCTGATTGTTAATATCTTATTATTTTCTAACAATGATCATAATAAGAGTAGAGATGTATCTTGTTCACACACCCCACCGAACAAGATTGAATTCTTCATTTAATTTCTTCAAATTGTGATCTAAAATAAAGTATAACACTTTAGGTTCAAAAAAAAATTATATTTTATTTTATCCGGAGTATCGTCAGAAATTGTATCCTGCCTAACGTACCTGGAAGATTTTGCTATAATCTTTTAAATTATTTTTTTTAAATTTAACAAATAATTTTTTTTTTAAATTTATCTCAAGCAAAGGGACAGGTCTGTGAAGCAAGAGGTATGCAAAAGTTTTAGTAAGAAAAATTAATGACCTATCCTATGTCAACTCATACAAGTTTAATGCATGTTAAGCAATTATGCTCTCTCCTAGGCAGTTCGTAGTGTAGAGGGGCGTAGTTTTTTAACTCCTTTAATAAGGGAAAATAATATATAATAAATGAAACCTAAAATAGAAAAAATAAAGAACGCCACGCTGTAATAATAAGTAAAAAAAATTATCTTAAGGGGTCCAGCAACAGTGAATACGGTCTCAAATCTATAGATGAACAATTAAAACAAAATAAATAAATAAAGAATAATAGAAAATCACTCTTTATAAAACAAAGATAATAATTAGGAGCATAAACAAATAAATACCTACAAAATGAAATACAACTGAAATTAAAGTTAAGTTTATATCTCTTTGGATATCGGTGTTATATCTCTTTCGATCCTGACCTGTAGATTATATCGATGCAGGTTATGCCGGTTTGTTAGTAGAAGAATTGTATACTTGAGTGTATAACCTTAAAATTAGGCTAAATATTCTGATGGCATACTAGTTCCGCGAGTGAGGTTTTGTGTGCTTCGTATACGCAGAATTTACGAGTTTAGCATTTAGTGATAGCTATTCCACAATCTTCACAAATTCTTCTCCAAAGTTGAGTTTTCCGTTGGTACCCAAGGGAACAAATGTGCTGAGTTTTTTATCCTGCGAAATGCCGCTACCTTTAACTACACTAGCGATAATTAACAACAGCCATAGAGGAACAAAGTTTAATGTGTTTCATTTGCAAATGTTTCCAGTTGTCGTGTAATTTATAATATTTACATTTGTGCGCAACAAATAAAATAGGAATACCAACTACCTATTATTAAAAACATATGTGAATCTATAATTAATAAAGTGCCCCCTTAAAATGAGGGGTCAGTTTATAGTTGCCTTTTGGTATTTATAACTATAGTTATTTGCGTCTGATTTCAACATACTGATGTCAACACATTGCGTTGAAACCGGCTACAAATACCTTTTGTGAGACCTTTTATACCTTTTACAGGACCTTCTTTACTGTATGACAATTTCATAGTTATTATTCAAAATATAACCTTGTTTTATACTTTTGGCGGAAGGCGAAATGTCTATAAGAATAACTCTTATTTATTGCCATATTAGTTTCGAATGAATTTAAAAAAATTAATTGTGAATTTTGCAGTTCAAAATGTTTGGAAATAAGTATTTAGAATAAGTATTAAGGCTTCTCATTTAAGTTTAAGTAAGGACGATCAGTAAGAACTCTAACCTCTAAAAGTCCTCATACGACGTGACTTGAGGACACATTCAAAAGAACCACAGCCTTCAGACTCTATGCTATGTTTGGAAAGTTTAGGAGATAGCGGACAGCAGCGGCATTGACGAAGCTCTAAGGTGACGTCTCTAGGGAAGCATAAAGCTCTTCATATTTAGTCTTCAAGTCGCATAAAAATCTAGAAAAGGGGCGCCAAGGTCTCCGTTCCGGGGATCCGTTCCGGTCTCGCAATCCTGGCGATGCGGGTTCGAATCCCGCCCAAGGAAATATTTTATTTATCAGTAAAAGCTTGTCCTGAGCCATGGATGTTTAGAATGGGATGGCAACCTGTAGATAGCCCCTTCCTCCCTGACCCTAAGTGGTTGAATGGGAGGCTAACACTAAAATAAAAAAATAAAAACTATAAAGAAGAAATATCATTGCAGAAACGGCAATTCATATTATTCTTTGATTCCCGGAGAGGATTTTCTACTTATGGTTTAAGTATGGGTCAGTCAAGTTCATAATGTCTGACTCTGATGAAAGTAAATTTTTCTCATGGGTTCAAAGTTAACAATGCGGTATTCTCATGTTGCAGAAATTTGCAAATAAGAACGTATTTACAATGGAAGATTTTCTTAAGAATATAATTTTACTCTTGTTATCTATTAACATCCTATGTTTCGATCCCCTTATCTCACTTTCTGTGACCTTGGAAGATAAAGGCGATCTGGTTTCTATTTTGATGGCAGCTAGGAGATCAGTAGGAATATATTAATTTGTCGAAGAACGATCTAAGATATAAATAATTTTATGAGATTTAGCCACAATGGTCCTTAGCTAATCAGATTTTGTTAGACGTTCTCAGATTTACCTAAAGCAAGGTCGAAGAAAAGACATCATCTGAGTAAGATTGGCTTATTGAATCCCAAAAATATTTCCATTGATGTGGAAAAAAAAAACCCCATATATTTTGACCTCGATAATATTATGGTCTCTCCGAATAATCTCAAATGCTCCCTATTACGTATCCAATTCCTCTCTTCATCACGATTTTAATATTCCTTTTCTTCAGGATCTAATTTCTTCCCGCTTCAGCCGTTTCCACAGTAAACTGCCATTCCATTCTAATCCACTAGCACAGACCTTGTCTTCCAACCCCAACCCCTACAACCCTCCCCGTCGGCTCAAACGAAGATGTGTGGCGTCAATGGTCACCTTCTCTTCTCATGTGATTTTCATTTTTTTTTTTCTATTATTCATTGTAATCAAATTACAAAATTTTTTATTTTTATTTTTAACAGAATGTAAGATGTAAATAAAGGTTATTAAAAAAAATATTATGGAAAACTTTTAGTAATAATCAAAAGGAGAGTTTTTGACTATAGATATTATTATAAGATGATTTTAGTTGGGGTTTGGTCAAGGTAGATCCAAAAAAAATACAAATTTAAAAAAAGTGTATTTTTTAAAAAGATTATCTACCAACGTTTCGGCTTACAATGTAACACTTTTTTTAAATTTGTATTTTTTTGGATCTACCTTGACCGAACCCCAATTAAAATTATCTAATAATTTTAGTAATATTTTTTTTGTCAAAGACCAATCAACTAACAAAAGAATAATGACCCATATTATTAAGCAATATGTATAACTTATGTTTATTATATGAAAAAAAAAAAAGGTATAGTTACGTAAATTTTGTTTTTCTGTCATTAAAATAAATTTATGATCATGTTTAAAACTAAACATTGCGCACTTATTTAGTATCGATATTACACTTAAATTGTTTCTTTATGCACTAGAATTTAAAAATCGGTAAAAATATTAAATAAGTGTGTGCCCACATGTTGTTGATCATAAAGACATCTACTCTCACTTTATTTGTTGGAAGAGTTATTACTCATATTTTCTTCAAACTTAATTCTGACAGTCATCAAATCATACATGATAACAAATTCGTGGAATTGTTAGCTTCATTTTAGTCCATGAAATTTCTTATTTTTATTTTTATCCACGTAACTATTTGAATTTGTCTTTATATAATCACTATTGTTTTAAAGAATTTCTATAGATATTTTCTAGGATCCTTCATATATATATATATCCGTATGTGTGTGTATGTATTCTATATATCATGCTCTACTAGAATATAATGTATTTTTTTTTAAAGTTACATGAGTACATGATCTTGGCAGAATGTACTTGGCAAGCCTGGCAGACAAGTAAAAAAAGAGAGGCCAGGGATCAGAGGATGAATTTAAGTACATGTAAGTGAACAGGTTAAATAAGTTAGAGGAGTAGACAGCTGAGATCAAAAGGAATAAGTACGACCCGCTAGATATCAGTGGTACCAGAAAACATGGAAAAGAGTGTTGAGACAGAAATTGTTTTATTCATATTATTTATAGAATTGTTATCAATTGTTCTAATCTAATTATAATATTAGTATAATTATTTATAATACAATGATTGATAATAAATTATAAACTATTTCTAAATATCAAATATCTAATTTAAGAGTCATGCGTTACCAATTTGACATGATTAAGGCAATTTAATTTTACATCATTAAATACAATTGCAGCCAGAATATGAAAAGTTAAAGTAGATTTTCTTCTAAATCTTCTCTAGCCGAATCTTAACTATTGACATACTGATATTATGTATGAATAAACAAACTTATCTATCCCCCCAAAGGCTAATTTATTAACCTATAAACATACGAATCTTTTTGACGAAAATCGAGTGGAGTTTGCTGGGGTTTTTAAAGTACAAAATACAACTGAAGCAAGATAATTAAAATGAGCTTTATGACATAAAATATTTTTAATTAAATTTAAAAAATGACCTTAACTTGTTAACAATGTGAAGTATATTAGTTGAGTGGTGGGAAGAGTGTGATCATTATGTTGTTTATTGTGTATGATAAGTTATATTATTTATATTATGTACATGTGTTATATTCGAATATGTGTATCATTATTATAATGATGTGTGATTGTTTGTGTTATTATGTTGTAAGAGGGTTTTAAACTTTTGATGAATTAGTGATAAATTTATGATAATCTTGTTCGATTTTTAAATTACGCGTGTTACATGTCACATCTAAATTCTAATATGTTTTTACATTTATGATAATAAATATTAATATGTACTATTCTAATACTTAAAGGATATACGAGACTCAGGTGAAATCCACAATAAAAATATGATATGAGACACTTGTATAATTACTAGAGGGACACAACAAATATTAACTACCAAAAGTTTAAAACCCTCTTACAAAATAATAATACTCACAATCACAAATCATTATAATAATGATACCCATATTCGAATACAACACATGTACATAATATAAATTATATAACTTATCATACACAATATACAACATAATGACCACACAACTAATATATATTACATTGTTAACAAGTGAAGGCAATATGTCATTTTTAAAATTTAATTAAAAATATTTTATTTCTCTTTCAGCAAATACACCCATTGTGGCATCTATACCTTGTTAAGGAACTGAAATCTCCTGAACAGCATTCACATCCCAAGTAAGAAGTTGTATATGGCTGGTTATATAAGTGTTACAAGGCATAAATACTTATTGCATGGGAATGCAGTAGAAAATAGAATGTTAGGTAAAAATTAGTTAATAAAATATTATAAAAGGTAAATAACTAAAATTACAAAATTATTTAATCATACAAAAAATTTCAAAAATATATTTCTGGATTACTTACAATTAGTCATGTAAAATATATCCTAAAGTATAAGTAAATGACTCCAATGTAGTAAAAATAGATTATATATGCAGTAATTTAAATGATATCTAAAAGCGTGGTAAAAAAAATTCCTTGATCTGAATGAATAGTTATTTTTTCTCCATTTTTTTCGGTGGTTCCTGTTGTAGTTTTTCTCTCTGATTTGTGCGGTCATCCTTCCGTTCCTTCTTCTGATGGTTTTTCTGGTCTTCCTCCTTGTCCTTCTCCTGGCCATTTTTCTGGTCTTCCTCCTTGTCCTTCTCCTGGCCATTTTTCTGGTCTTCCTCCTTATACTTCTCCTGGTTTTTTTTCTGGTCTTCCTCCTCGTCCTTCTCCATGTATTTTTTATGGTCTTCCTCCTCGTCCTTCTCATGGGCTTTTTTCCGGTCTTCCTCCTTGTCCTTCTCCTGGTTTTCAATCTTGTCCATCTCCCGAACCTCCTTCTGGCCATTTTCAAAGTCCTTTTCATGGTCCTCTTGGTCAACTACATTCTTCTCTTGGTCGTTGGTCTGTTCTCCTTGTTTCTTCTCGTGGCCTGTACTTTGATCCTTCTTCTGTTCTTCCTTTTGATACTTACTCTGTTCCTTTTCCTGATCATTCTTCTTCAAGAACGCCAATATCCCTGTATAATCGGTTGGTCCTTTTGGATTTAGTTTCCTAAGCAATTTTACATTTTCCTCGAGGTATTCTTCTCTCTTCTCTTCTGGGATGAAACGCAAAAGTGGATCAACTGTTCTCAGCCTTAACTTTAACATTTTATCATTGTTTGTGCAGCAGGTAAGTTCACCGTTTCTTTCGATGGTTTCGACCTCAGCAGAAAACCCTGCTTCTTTAGCTTCTTTAGCAAAAACAGTAGCGGGATCATCCATCTGCATGTACTCAACAAAAGGCAACTCCAAATCGGGGGAATATTTTCCCCATTTCTCGCTACGTGACTGTTCATTCCATACTTGGAATGTGATGCTCTTGGTCATAATATGAAGCAACGCGCATCCATCACTTCGAAGCAATGTATGTAGGTTTTTCAGCATTCGCCTTCTATCCTTTACCCAGTGAAGACAGAAAAATGATGTCACCTTGTGAAAACCTCCAGACTCCTTAATCTCTCTATCGAAGAACAGCCACGGATCTATTTTTGTAGCTACGTCCATTACTACATATTGGATTCGACGATCTATCTTCCAATTCTGAATTGCATATTCGATCATATCTGGTCTGATATCTGCTCCCACAAACCTCTTGTAATCGCGTTTTAACTCATTTCTTATCACTTCACACATAGTCTGTGCCGTTCCACAGCCCAAGTCCAAAACGTATTCTTTTGGCCCCCACGCTATCTTCTCCTTGTATCTGCCCAGAGCCCATTCACACTCTTTATTGTTGTCTACCACCGTAAGAGTTAATAAGTCTAACATATCTACTGAGAGGCTTCAGCTCTAAACGAAGACTAACTACTGGACTGATACTATCTAGTTCTACTGTGTTCTGTTCATCTTATCACCTGTTTAATAGTGATTACTTCACTCCTCATAACTTAACGAATCTTCGGATTTTGTGATAATACGATTAAGAACTATGTACACATCTAAGATAAGTCACAAAATATATACTAATTCCGTAACGAATTAAACTGCCAATACTATAAGTATTTTTTGAATTATTTTATTTTGCTTTATCCTCTACCTAGCAGATACTAGATTTTTACTTCGTTAATCATAAAATGATTCAGTGGTATTACGATTTTGCAATGTAAAACATACTAGCTATGAAAAGTATGTTATAAATTTTTGTGTGTGATTTTTGCAACTTATAAAGAACAGTGTCACCTTAGTAGTCTATCAAAATTCCATTCACGATTATTCAAAATTTATTGATAGACTTCAATTGAATATGATATTATTAAAGAATAAATTATTGAAACACAGGAAAAATTGAAATTAAGGTTTTATCTAAAAACAAGATGTACGTACGAATCAAAGTATTGAAAGTCTTATAACAATTTTTTTTTAATTTTTATATTTTTCTTCGACAAATATCCTGTAAGATTTTTGTTTAAATTATTAATTTGACTTTCGGTTGAAATGAAATTATGTAAAATTTTAGAAGATTCTTTGATCACACTTTAGAGATTTGTCACCAGCTGTTATTACATATTAAGACCATCGCTCATCATAAACCTTAATTATAATTTTTAGACAAATGAAATATATATATATATATATATAATCAT